>CM040801.1:39450094-39742594 GCA_022829025.1 Squalius cephalus
AGATGATCACGAGTCGCCGGGTTGTGGCGCTGGAAGCGTCGGCTCGATGTGAAACACTGATCTGTTGTATAGATGATATCATGAGTTATGATGAGTTATAGGCATGTAGCGATACTCTCATATCACGACACTGAACAATATTATTGCGATACTCCAAGACACATGATAAAAGGATAACAGATAAAATGTTACTGTTGATTAAAATGCTGATTTGGTGTTGCGTTGTGTGTGTAAATGAACAGGCTTGGACTTGGTGCTGAAGCACAGGACAATAGAGACACCAGAATAACAATATTCATGATTCTGAAGAGGAAAATACATCATGAACTATAGTATACACAATACATATTGTTGCCTTTCTGTATTGCGATATAGGGATGTAACAATATATCATGTCACAATATCAGTTATCGTGGAGATTATTGTAAATTTACATGCTCTATTTTAATCATATTAAATGTGAACAATCCTATTAACAGCTTTACGTGAAGAAGAGCTGAAGTGTGTCGAGTCAGTCTTCAGGCACTGTAACTAGTGTGTGACTATCTGTGTGTGAGAACAACACAAGCCTATCCAGCGTCTGCATTTAGAGGATTTTAGCCAAGTAAACGTGTGTGTGTGTGTGTGTGTGTGAGAGAGAGAGAGATAGTGTGTGTGTGTGTGTGTGTGTGTGTGTGTGTGTTTGTGAGTGAGTGAGTGAGAGAGAGAGATAGTGTGTGTGTGTGTGTGTGTGTGTGTGTTTGTGAGTGAGTGAGAGAGAGAGATTGTGTGTGTGTGTGTGTGTGTGTGTGTGTGTGTGTTTGTGAGTGAGTGAGATTGTTTGTGTGTGTGTGTGTGTGTGTGAGAGAGAGAGAGAGAGAGAGAGAGAGAGAGAGAGTGTGTGTGTGTGTGTGTGTGTGAGTGAGAGAGAGAGATTGTTTGTGTGTGTGTGTGTGAGAGAGAGAGAGAGAGTGTGTGTGTGTGAGTGAGAGAGAGAGATTGTTTGTGTGTGTGTGTGTGTGTGTGTGAGAGAGAGAGAGAGAGAGATAGTGTGTGCGTGTGTGTGTGAGAGAGAGAGAGATAGTGTGTGTGTGTGTGTGTGTGTGTGTGTGTGTGTGTGTGTGTTTGTGAGTGAGTGAGAGAGAGAGATAGTGTGTGTGTGTGTGTGTGTGTGTGTGTGTGTGTGTTTGTGAGTGAGTGAGAGAGAGAGATTGTGTGTGTGTGTGTGTGTGTGTGTGTGTGTGTGTTTGTGAGTGAGTGAGATTGTTTGTGTGTGTGTGTGTGTGTGTGTGAGAGAGAGAGAGAGAGAGAGAGAGAGAGAGAGAGTGTGTGTGTGTGTGTGTGTGTGAGTGAGAGAGAGAGATTGTTTGTGTGTGTGTGTGTGAGAGAGAGAGAGAGAGTGTGTGTGTGTGTGAGTGAGAGAGAGAGATTGTTTGTGTGTGTGTGTGTGTGTGTGTGAGAGAGAGAGAGAGAGAGATAGTGTGTGCGTGTGTGTGTGAGAGAGAGAGAGATAGTGTGTGTGTGTGTGTGTGTTTGTGAGTGAGTCAGAGAGATTGTGTGTGTGTGTGTGTGTGTGTGTGTGTGTGTGTGTGTGTGTGTGTGAGAGAGAGAGAGAGAGAGAGAGAGTGTGTGTGTGTGTGTGTGTGTGTTTGTGAGTGAGTGAGTGAGTGAGTGAGTGAGTGAGTGAGTGAGTGAGTGAGATTGTTTGTGTGTGTGTGTGTGTGTGTGTGTGTGTGTGTGTGTGTGTGTGTGTGTGTGTGTGTGTATCTCTGGAGAAGAACCAAACAAGGTAATCAAATCTGACCTTACAGAGATGAACTCAAGACCTCAAGGCTGCAGTTTCTGCTCTGATGCACCACTGTCCTTCAGTTCATCTCACACACACACACACACACAGCGGTCAGCCTCCATACACACACTCGCGTCTTTAGCAGAACAGCATCAGCTCTCTCCAGGGCGTCAGACAGCGCTGTGTCAGTGTGTGTGTGTGAGCGTGTATTATTTATTAGCATCCCACTACTGTAGCACAAGCCTCTCTCTCTGAGAGCATCACACACACGCTGGGCTCTCGCTGTGTTCCTGAGATCCTCCCTCTACACACTCTCTCGTGTGTGTGTGTGTGTGTGTGTGTGTTTCTGCTTCCCCGTCACGTGAGCTGTAAGTAGGGCACGGGTTAGCGTACACATGTGCACTCGTCTCCTTCACACCGAGTTCATCTGAGCTGAGATGGATCTTGATGCTGGAGTAACACGGGAGTATGCGGCAGACGCCTTCACAGAAGCAGTGTTTATAATCTTCCATTATAAAGAGCCTTTAGTGGAACGGGAAGATTCCATGGAACTTAAAGGTTCCGATAAAGATCCGTGATTTTTAAGAGTGCAAACCAAAAAAATATGTATATTGTGAAGAGTAAATGAACAATTACAACTAAATTAGTGGTGGGCATAGATTAATTTTTTTTTCTAGATTAATCTCACTGTAATCTTGGAATTAATCTAGATTAAAATGGCTCATTTGAATTCTGCCGAAGGCATTCAGAATATGTGTGCTACCCAAATAATGACTAAAGGGCACGTGTTTCTTAAATACAAAGTGACATTTAAAAGAACTTGTGGAGAAATGCCAGAGATGTTTTTTTTAATTATTAAAACTAACATAATAAAGTATGATTTTTTAATTTATTTATTTTACTTTGAGCAATGATGGAGCTATAATTGACTCTTCTTATGAGCATATAAAACAAAACAGCTCCTTGGAAAAAATGAAATGTAGCCTAATATTGTAGTAGTTATAAACAAAGGTCTATTTTTAGTTCAGATTAACATTTGAGGGCAGCAATTTTATTCATAATGTCAAAATAAAACCAACATAATGTTACTTGAAATAGCCTACTGTTCCTGCCAAACTTCCATGGTTGCAGTGTTACAACAGTAAATCCATGGTAGCCTAAATGTTGCTGATCTGTGGACACTGGATAGTTCATTCATGACACAATGTTTCTTCCTGGCTTCCACGCGCTGTTTGATCCGTTAATAACGGAGAAATGCGAATGTTTCTCACTAGATCTCGCAGCGATGTTATTACTTCTGTGGCGAATTAAAATGCTTTCTTTACTGGATCTCTTAGCGCTGTGTAGTGACAGTGTCGCATGATCACGATCGGCTCGCGCTGCTTTGGTCCAAACTGATAAACAACGGTCCGTCAACCACACAATAACGAGTAGCCCAGTTTCGTTCCGCTTGCATTACGTTTGCCATTTGATGTCGGACAATGTTGTGGTCGCGCCCGCGTCTCTTACATTATGAGCGCGCTTGCAACGCGCAACCCGCCTACATTTGAAATAACGAAATTTTGGTCGGCAGGAAAAATGATCCAACGGTTTGAAAATGCGTACCGAACACCGAACCGAATTCGGCTAGGTATACATCCGCGCTAAAATATCAAGGTGAAAGTCATCATAGCTTGCGTAGTATAGACCCAGCTCCCAACCCAACTTTGAGAATAGATTATCGGCGATATTTTTTTTATCGCCCGATAAGAGTCTCACGTTAACGCAGCACGTTAACACCGATAATGGCCCACTAATAAACTAAATACAAAATTATTTTTCTTAACTAAATATTTGCGGTGTGAAAGTCAAGTGATTTCTAGAAGCTTCTCTACATCACACATTTAAAATGATTGAACACACACACACACACACACACACACACTAACCCAACCCCTGAACCTAACCATCACATAAATGACTTTATTTTTATGCTTGATTTACAAATGAGGACGTCCCTAAAGAGAGGTTTTTGGAGATCTTGTAAATTCTGATACAAATTTGTCCCCAAAATATAGTTAAGTAGGTACATTCACACACACACACACACTGCCAAACGATAGGGTTGTGTGTGTGTGTGTGTGTGTGTGTGTTCTGTTCGCTCTCAGCGGCTCGCCATATGAATGCTGGACACGACTGTGTGTGATTCACATTTGTGTTGGGTTTATTTGGAGCTGTGGCTGATGTGCCAAACTCCCAGAGTTAAGACAAAGCTAGAAAGCGTGATGAATCACCAACAGAGATCTGTGTCCAGATTCAAGGCTTGTTCACACAAACAAACAAAACCTGACGCTGCTGAAAATAAATCTGCATCGCGTAAAGCTCCATATAAATAAATCAGACTTGACATTTAATAATATTACAGAAATAATTTGATCTTGATGAAAAAGTAAACCTGAAAAAGAAATTTAACTTACAACTATTTGATTCTATAATCGTAGTAATAAAGAAATGGTTAAAACATACAAAGGAAGTAAACACTCTAACCAACACTATTCATGCAATTAAATATTAAATATATCCAAAGACTTGTTTGAAGGATATAAATGGGTATTTGCTGAATGTCAGTGGTAAATGAGAAACTATTAGAGCGTTAATAACAACATGATCTCACCGGGAAATGCAGCTGTGACAAGGCGGCGATTTCATATGAACTCATACGGTGAGAATTGTACAAAAATGCACAATTATTATAAAGAAGTGAGCATGACGCTCCATGATGACCCGCTTACATCATCTTTTAAAAGTGACCCATATCTGATGTCTGCATTTACACTACACTTGGCGATATGAACAAAAAATAACATTATGATATCAAGAAATCAATTTCACTAGTACATTGAAATTAATTTATGGACATGGGACAATAATTTCATCCTTATATCAAATTTATTTTATACAAATTCTTCAAGACAGTGATTATGTGCACAGATCCGCTATTAAAGTGTACTAACGGTACACTTTTGTTAAGTGTGTCAGAGGTTCTGGGTTCGAATCTGCCCTCGTAAAGGTTTTTTCCTCATTAAAACCAAATGTGTTCATCAGAGATTGTACATCAAGACATGTTTGTGTGCATTTTATTGTATAATTTCACTGAAACGAGTAGAGAATCTGATAACACTGGCAACGAGCACTCAGGATGATTATAAACGCATTTCAGCACCTCTTATTTAACACAAACGAACGAAATTAATACTCTGTTAGTCAACTAGAGATGTTTAATTTGTTATAAATATATCTCTACCGTGAAATGTTTCCAAAAGTCTCTTTTTTCAATGACGTTGACTCGCATTGACAGGGGAATATCTGATCTGTCCGCTTACACGGCAGGCGCTAATGCACATATCCGATTCATATCAGATTTAAGCTTGAAACTGATCTGAGAATATCGGAATCATGTGCTTTTTTCCTGCTTACTCGTTCGCGGGTCATATCCGATCTGTGCCACATGGGAGGAAAAAATGGGAATTGGGTCATGATATGGGTCAATAACTGACATATTGTGTCAGTTATTGACCCATGCCGTGTAAATGAGGCCTAAATGTCTGTTCACACCAAGATCAAGATGAATTTGCTTTACTCCAGTACAGGAGGCTCTAATAGACACCAGATTGACTCCAGAGTCCCTATTTTACAGATCTTAGCGCATGGTCTAAAGCTCATGGCGGAGGTGCACTTAATGCATGTCCGAATCCACTTTTGCTAGTTTAACGACGGGAAAAATGGTCGGTGCTCCCGGCGCATGATCTAAAAGGGTTGTCTCTATTCTCTTAATGAGTAATGGGTGTGTTTTGAGATTTACGTGCAATAAACCAATCAGAGTCTCATTTCCCATTCCCTTTAAAAGCCAGTTGCACTCGTGCCATGGCGGATTCGCTATTTACATGATGGGATTTGCAAGCGGAAAAACTGAACGCTTCTCTAGCGAGGAGTGTGTGTGTGAGGCTAAAGCAAACAAGAGCATCTACGGGACAAGCCGGATTCCACCATATCTTAATGTACACAATAATAATCTTTTACATTGTAATCCTTTTATTTTTAATATTTGGCATGTTTGTGTGCTGCTGCCCTGTGTGTGTAATAAGCAGACTGTGGACCCTCCTATAGGCGCTCATTACTAACGCGCTCTTTAACAAAAGAAATATTGCACCATTGACTTAGACCAGTTCAGTTGGTCAATGGCTCAGTCTATTTCAGTTCCTCAAAATAGCAACGCTCCAACAATACGCCAGAACACACCTCATTTGTTAGTTAAACAACGTGGCGCGGGACGTGAAAATGAAAAGTGCGTCGGGCTGAAACTAGCAAAACACACTTGCGTCGCGCCTGGAGCTGCATTGCGCTGGGTGTAAGATACCCAGTACACTAGATGGGTGTAGAAACAAACACCTTTACCTTTTTTAGCCTTAGCATTCTGGAAACACTTCACTCTTGCACACGGGAACCAAACACACCGGCTCTACACCGACCCCATGAACCCTGCAGCTTCTCACCATGTAAACCGTCTCGGTTGATTGGTTAGATACTTAAATAAATGAGCATTATATCAAAGTCAGCAGCTCTAAACGCTATAAAGATGGCAAATTAAACTCATTTGGACTTTAAAAATGTAAGCCAAGGCTGTGATGTGGCATGGTGGTTGTTCTATTGTATTTGTGTGCTGGTTGTGAGACGCTCTGGCCGCGCTCCAGCAGCGTTTCTCTGAAGATGAGTTCTGGAAATAGCAGCTGGCGCTTTGCTCACTGAAGTGGGCGAAGACAAACAGACGTCCTCCAGTAAAGCACACTGTTCCTGGATAGGAAGCTCAGGTTGATCGGAGAGAGCTGAGGTCGTGACCTCTCCCAGATCAGCACACAGGAGATGAAGCTTCCTGAGGAAATGCCATCCGCTCATTCTGGAACGCCTCGTATCCCTGTGTTTGTCTTGTTTCAGGGATGCTTGGATCTTTAGACTAGATAAAGCTCTGAACACAGGCTCAGTGGAGAGACGTGGCTCTGCTTACGGTTTTACAAAACACCAAATACACACCAATACATTCAAGACTAGTGGCAGTTAAACACCAATAACTATATTATTCCTTTTCACACAAATTATGATTACTGGGGCAGATTATCGATAATTAAAGACTTATTTTCACGCTCATGAACTCAACACACTTTTATTATCATAGTGCATGATTTATGAAGTAAAACATTTTGACATTTTCATCATATGTGTGTTTTCTGCTGTAGAAAATGTATTCTCGTGATGTGAAGCGCTCGGGTACGAGTCTGAGAAACTCAAAGACTTGTAGAAACAAGCTAAAATGACATGTTGGGTATATTAGGGGTTTATTGTAGAGCAGGGGTGTCAAACTCAGTTCCTGGAGGGCCACAGCCCTGCAGAGTTTAGCTTCAACCCTAATTAAACACACCTGATCAGCTAATCAAGTCCTTCAGGCTTATTTGAAAACTGCAGGTGTGTGTGTGTTAAAGCAGGGTTGGAACAAAACTGTTTAGGGCTGTGGCCCTCCAGGAATTGAGTTTGACACCTGTGTTGTAGATGGTACATTATTTTCTAACGCGAACATTAACCTTTTTACGCCACTCACCGGACATTTAGTGTCTGAACTGCTGAGATTCATACAACAACCAACATGATATCATTAATATCAACATATCATTTTGCAGTAATGTCACCGCATGCATGTTTTTCCAATGAGCCTTTGAAACATGAAGGTGTGTTAGAGATTAAGAATTGTCTTTAAAGAATACATCTATGAATACATTTTTGGCAGTGTAGTAGGAAAAGTTTCTCAAGTTGACTTGACTGGATCATCTGTGTGTTTCGTTGTGAGATCTGTGGCCTAGAATGACGTGTGTAGAATGATCCTAAAGGTGAATGTACAAAAGTTTCCGAATATTTATATGATTCTGTCTTTGCTTTGTAATAAACAGTGTTGGATCATTTTAATTACCAGTATAGATGAGCACAGAAAGCACAAGGACATTTTCTTGTCAGCTTTGGCCTTTATAAATCCTGATTTGTTCCTCACTTTTGACGTTCGTACATGCGTTTTATAAACGTGAAGATGTCAATCAGTGGGTGTTCAGTGATCAATGTTTTACTGTGACTGAATACAGGAAGATTTGAGAAGAAAGTCAGTGTTAAGTTGTTCTGTGTATCAGTAGATGAACAGAGGGACTCTAAAGAGACTGTTGTGGTTTGGACTGTGATTATGATGGTTAAATGAACACCACTCAGTTGTTGTGTCAGTTGTTGTGTCAGTTGTTGTGTCAGTTGTTGTGTCAGTTGTAGACTCACATGATAGTGTTTTGATTTGAGTATTAAATCAATCACGGAATCAAATTGGGCTGCACAGACTAATAACTAATCAAACTATGATGTTTTTCATCATGAAGTGTTGATTACAGCATTACTGTGGATCTGCTCTTGTTGTGTCAGTGCTGCATCTGTTGTGTGTTTGCTAGTTGAGCGTTAAAAGCCGTGAGTGATGCAGTGACCGTGGAGAACCAGAGGCCTTTAGCGTGTCTGCTGCTCAGATCTTACACTCCTGTTCACACTGACACACGAAAAAAAAGCTTCTGAAAGGTGTCCTCTACATTTTAACATGCCCCTATTATACTGTTTTAAAGGCTCCCAATTTTGTTTAGTTTTCTCCGACAGTAGGTTTACATGCATCCAAAGTCAAAAACACTTTAATTTTCTCATAATATCCACTGCAGCATCAGCTCTTTTCTCACAGTGTCTGAAACGGTTTGTTTCGAACATTTGAGCAGCATCCGAAATCGAATACCTCTCTACTACTGTATATATAGTGGGTGAAAACCATACGCCAACAGAGTAGTTCATCCAGTTGTGAAGTAAATTCTAATTCAAATGTAGTACCTACTCTGAACACTATGGTATCCAGTCTGTTGTGATTGGTCTACTCTGCTCTGATTGGTCAGATGGCCCAGTCTGTTGTGATTGGTCTACTCTGCTCTGATTGGTCAGATGGCCGAGTCTGTTGTGATTGGTCTACTCTGCTCTGATTGGTCAGATGGCCCAGTCTGTTGTGATTGGTCTACTCTGCTCTGATTGGTCAGATGACCCAGTCTGTTGTGATTGGGCCATCTGACCAATCAGAACAGAGCAGACCAGTCTCCTGTGATTGGTCTACTCTGTTCTGATTGGTCAGATGGCCCAGTCTGTTGTGATTGGTCTGCTCTGTTCTGATTGGTCAGATGGCCCAGTCTGTTGTGATTGGTCTACTCTGCTCTGATTGGTCAGATGGCCGAGTCTGTTGTGATTGGTCTACTCTGCTCTGATTGGTCAGATGGCCGAGTCTGTTGTGATTGGTCTACTCTGTTCTGATTGGTCAGATGGCCCAGTCTGTTGTGATTGGTCTACTCTGCTCTGATTGGTCAGATGACCCAGTCTGTTGTGATTGGTCTACTCTGCTCTGATTTGTCAGATGGCCCAGTCTGTTGTGATTGGTCTACTCTGTTCTGATTGGTCAGATGGCCCAGTCTGTTGTGATTGGTCTACTCTGCTCTGATTGGTCAGATGACCCAGTCTGTTGTGATTGGTCTGCTCTGCTCTGATTGGTCAGATGGTCCAGTCTGTTGTGATTGGTCTACTCTGTTCTGATTGGTCAGATGGCCCAGTCTGTTGTGATTGGTCTACTCTGCTCTGATTGGTCAGATGACCCAGTCTGTTGTGATTGGTCTGCTCTGTTCTGATTGGTCAGATGGCCCAGTCTCCTGTGATTGGTCTACTCTGTTCTGATTGGTCAGATGGCCCAGTCTGTTGTGATTGGTCTGCTCTGTTCTGATTGGTCAGATGGCCCAGTCTCCTGTGATTGGTCTACTCTGTTCTGATTGGTCAGATGGCCCAGTCTGTTGTGATTGGTCTACTGTTCTGATTGGTCAGATGGCCCAGTCTGTTGTGATTGGTCTACTCTGTTCTGATTGGTCAGATGACCCAGTCTGTTGTGATTGGTCTGCTCTGTTCTGATTGGTCAGATGGCCCAGTCTGTTGTGATTGGTCTACTGTTCTGATTGGTCAGATGGCCCAGTCTGTTGTGATTGGTCTACTGTTCTGATTGGTCAGATGGCCCAGTCTGTTGTGATTGGTCCGAAACCAAACGGCCATTAGCAAATCTGAATTTCAGCTTTTCCTCAGCACTTGATGCACAGAAATACAAACAGTAACCCGTTTCAGGAAGTTCAGAATTGCTGCTTTCTTTTGGAAGACAATAGCTGCATCCCAGTTCAGAGGCTGCATCCACAAAGGTTGGACTGAGTGTTTTTAAATGGGACGGTCTAGCTCTTGTCGCCTAGCAACTGTGACCACTGCCGTTGATGATCGGCAGTAACGTTTTCACTGGACTTTTAGTTACAAACAGGGTTCACAACCTGTCTAAATATGTTCACCATGGTCCATTTATGTACATAATAAAGAGTATAAACTATATATAATCGCATCTTGGTAATATATGTCAACATTTGAAGCGCTCTAAAGTTTTTTTTTTTCTTTTTGTACATTTGTATCGTTAGATATTCGAGTAAGTTGAAACATAATGTGTAATCTGGCGTTTTCTCTCCAAAAATTCCTATTGTCACCCACATTCAATGACTCTTGGGATAGGCTAGGCTGTGAAGGATCCATGAGTTGTATCCTTCATTGCCCAGGAATCGAAGGCTGGGACGCAGTGACGCAATCAACCTTTGAAGGATGCAGCCTCTGAATTGAGACACAGCTATTTATTTATTTTTTGATCTGTGAAACTTTGCAGACCTTTTACATTCACAAACAGCTGTATTACACACTGCATGAAAGGTATATCTGAAAAAGCATGATAGGGGCCCTCTAAAATGATTTGGGATTTACTATTGAATGAGATGCACTGTAGACAGTGTGTTTTTTCCAGTGACATTCGAATCAGCAAGGAGTCGATGTGGTGTAATGTATTGTATTCAACATTATTCATGATAATTACAGTATCAAGGGAAATAATCAGCAATGTCATTTTTGTCACAATCATGACATGCATCCCTGGAATCAAAGCTGTCCTAATTGTTCATAAATCTACAAAGCATGATCTCAGGCGTATTAATCAGCCGTGATTGAGCAGATGCGTTGAGGTGAATCAGTGGGATCTCGTCATGCTTCATCACAGACCATCTGTGTCATTCTGATGGTTTCTGATGCTGCGGTTGTGGCCAAATCACTTCAGGTTGCTAAATGTGTTGTTTATCTTGCAGATCTTCTGCAAAGCAGGCAGCGTGCTGAACGGACAAGTACGTGCTCCTCCTTCACTGTCTCTGTGTAGTGTACTTCAACCCCTCACTACCCTACTACTGAGGGCACTAGACGCAGATTCACCCCCACTGTGTGTGTTTGCAGTAGTAGAGACTGTGACGTTTTCCATTGCTTTAGGGATGCACGATATATGGGTGCGCAAATCAGCATGGTAACTTCTCAGCTGATGTGCTGGAATGGAAGCAGAGAATTATCTGGGATTATTTTATTCTTTTCAAACGGTGAATTATATTTCTGTGCCGGCTAACTATAAAAGAAGTACTGTAAAAAGCACAACAAACATTCATGTGCAATTATCGATTGTAGCTTCAGTGTAACAGACACTTAGTTTTATCATATCAGCTATGAACAGTCACATACAAATCATTGTAGAAGAATAATTAGATAAAATGAGGGGTTTAACCTATCTATTTATATGACAATTTAGTTTTTTTTTTATGAATACTGTTTTAAAAAACTACTGTTCACCACCAGTTTGGGGTCAGTATTGTATTTTTTTAAAAGAAATTAATAACTTTTATTCATCAAGGACACTTAATTGATCAAAATTGACAGTAAAGATATTTATAATGTTACTAAAGATTTCTATTTCAAATAAATGCTGTTCTTTTCAAAAAAAGTATTCATCAAAAAAGTCCTGCAAAGTAAAATGTATGATGATTTCCACAAAAAATCATAAATGTTTCTTGAGCATCAAATCATCATATAAGAGTGATTTCTGAAGGATCATGTGACACTGAAGACTGGAGTAATGATGCTGGAAATTCAGCTTTGATCACAGGAATAAATTACACTTTACTGTATATTCACATAGAAAACAGATGATTTACATTGGAATAATATTTCAAAAATGTTCCTGTATTTTTGATCAAATAAATGCTTGAAATACATGAAGATATATAAAAAAATCTCACCGACCCCAAACGGTAGTGAACATATCAGCTGAATAATTGTTGGTTATTGTATTAGTCAAAATGTCTATATCTGTGCATCCCTACATTGATATTCCTGTTTATATAAATCTAAGATATCAGAGAAATAGAGTCATTGTGATGGTACATGATTAGCAGCTGTAACCCGGACCTTGCGTCTGACCGACAGTCACTGAGTAAAGGCCCGTTCACACCAGGGACGATAAAGATATAGTTCTAAAAATTGTTCTTAGTATTAAAGAATAGCAGAGTTCACACCACAGCTATAACGATAATGATATAGAGAAACGATATCATTGGGACCACTTTCAGAACGATTTTTTTCCAGCTGTTAAACAATAAAACATTGACAACCAATCAGAATCCATTCTATTCATCCAATCTTTATAGTTATCGTTCTTAGTGTGGACGCAAATATAGTTCTCGTTATAGTTCTCGTTATAGTTATCTTTATAGTTATCGTTCTTAGTGTGGACGCAAATATAGTTCTCGTTATAGTTATCTTTATTGTTATCGTTCGTTGGTGTGAGCGCAAATATAGTTCTCGTTATAGTTATCTTTATTGTTATCGTTCGTTGGTGTGAGTGCAAATATAGTTCTCGTTATAGTTATCTTTATAGTTATCGTTCGTTGGTGTGAGCGCAAATATAGTTCTCGTTATAGTTCTCGTTATAGTTATCTTTATAGTTAGCCTATCGTTCGTTGGTGTGGATGCAAATATAGTTCTCGTTATAGTTATCTTTATAGTTATCTTTATAGTTATCGTTCGTTGGTGTGGACGCAAATATAGTTCTCGTTATAGTTCTCGTTATAGTTATCTTTATAGTTATCTTTATAGTTATCTTTATAGTTATCGTTCGTTGGTGTGAGCGCAAATATAGTTCTCGTTATAGTTCTCGTTATAGTTATCTTTATAGTTATCGTTCGTTGGTGTGGATGCAAATATAGTTATCTTTATAGTTATCTTTATAGTTATCGTTCGTTGGTGTGGACGCAAATATAGTTCTCGTTATAGTTATCTTTATAGTTATCTTTATAGTTATCGTTCGTTGGTGTGAGCGCAAATATAGTTATCTTTATAGTTATCTTTATAGTTATCTTTATAGTTATCTTTATAGTTATCTTTATAGTTATCGTTCTTAGTGTGGACGCAAATATAGTTCTCGTTATAGTTATCTTTATAGTTATCTTTATAGTTATCGTTCGTTGGTGTGGACGCAAATATAGTTCTCGTTATAGTTCTCGTTATAGTTATCTTTATAGTTATCGTTCGTTGGTGTGGATGCAAATATAGTTCTCGTTATAGTTCTCGTTATAGTTATCTTTATAGTTATCGTTCGTTGATGTGAGCGCAAATATAGTTCTCGTTATAGTTCTCGTTATAGTTATCTTTATAGTTATCTTTATAGTTATCGTTCGTTGGTGTGGACGCAAATATAGTTCTCGTTATAGTTATCTTTATAGTTATCTTTATAGTTATCGTTCGTTGGTGTGGACGCAAATATAGTTCTCGTTATAGTTCTCGTTATAGTTCTCGTTATAGTTATCTTTATAGTTATCGTTCGTTGGTGTGGATGCAAATATAGTTCTCGTTATAGTTCTCGTTATAGTTATCTTTATAGTTATCGTTCGTTGATGTGAGCGCAAATATAGTTCTCGTTATAGTTCTCGTTATAGTTATCTTTATAGTTATCTTTATAGTTATCGTTCGTTGGTGTGGACGCAAATATAGTTCTCGTTATAGTTCTCGTTATAGTTCTCGTTATAGTTATCTTTATAGTTATCGTTCGTTGGTGTGGATGCAAATATAGTTCTCGTTATAGTTCTCGTTATAGTTATCTTTATAGTTATCGTTCGTTGATGTGAGCGCAAATATAGTTCTCGTTATAGTTCTCGTTATAGTTATCTTTATAGTTATCGTTCGTTGGTGTGGATGCAAATATAGTTCTCGTTATAGTTCTCGTTCGTTGGTGTGAACGGGCCTTTAGACGCGTGTTTGCTCATCTGATCTGTGTGTGTGTGTGCACGGGTCAGCGTTCAGCTTTCACTGACCGCTCTCTCTCTGTGTGTGTGTGTGTGTGTGTGTGTGTGTGTGTAGGTGTTAAGAAAGCGGACGATGAGGAGTTAGTGAGTCTGAGTAAGCGGCTGGTTGAAGACGCCGTGTCGCGAGCTGTGCAACAGTACATGGAGGAAACCCAGCAGAACGGCTCCGCGCCGAAAGACCAGGGTCCGCCAGGGTCCGCCGGCACACTCAACAGCACTAAATGACCCCGCGACCCCTGACCCCACCGCCACACGCGGCGTCCAACCGCAGCACACAGGGTGTGTGTACAGAAGCTGGAGTCAGCAGACAGCGAGTGTGTGAACACTAGTGACGATGCACACCGGACTCAAACACACACTGATTCCCCTGTCTTCCCTCTTCTGTTCACCCCGTCTCTCACGCTTCGTGTGTGTCGGATCCTTCCCAGAGTGCATCAGGAGTCTGAACATCTTGCTTTGACATCTTCACATCGACAATCACAGTGAACTGCTCAGTGTGACCTGCAGACCAGCAGCCCAATCCAAAGCCAGACTCATGACCCCGTTACGAACATGCCTGTTGATCTGTGTGTGTCACATGATGATGATGATGTGTGTGTGTGTGTGTGTGTGTTGTGCCGTAGGGAGTGTGTGCGCTCAGCACAGGATGGATCAGGAAAGAGAGCGCGGGCGGACACAGGTACAGGCCATAAAGACACTGTTAGCACAAGAACACACTCGAGCGAAGATCCTACAGGAGCTCAACCTGTCCGGCGGAGGAGCTGCACACTGACACACACCACCATCCCAGCGTAACACACACACACACACACGCATACACACACACACACACACACACACACGCATACACACACACACATACACGCAGACCTTCACTGACGTACAAACCAGCGAAACGTCTCACACACACTCTGTGAGGTTTAGAAAGCCGCACACACTCATACACACACACACACACATACACGCAGACCTTCACTGACGTACAAACTAGCGAAACGTATCACACACTCTGTGAGGTTCAGAAAAGACACACACTCAGACACACACACACATACACTCAAACACACACACACTCACACACATATATACACACACATACTCACACACACACTCTCACACACACTCATACTCACACACACATGCTCACACACACACACACACACACACACTTTCACACACACACTCACACACACACTCACACACACACTCACACACACACTCACACACACACTCACACACTCACTCACACACACACTCACACACTCACACACACTCACACACACTCACACTGAAGGGAGGCCGGCCTGAAACAGGATTATGGTGATCTTTGAGCTGACTTTATTCAAGCTGATTTGATTGGAGCGTCAGATGTCGATGATGCGTCAGATGTCGATGATGCGTCAGACGAGCACCCACAGTGGCCTTAGAGACATCACACCTTGTTATGATATTACTGAAGAACATTTGCTTTGTTTAGTTCACAGATTCATATTTTCACCAGAACCTTAAAACGTGTCTTTTTATGCTCCTCGTCCTTGAGTTCCCCGTGTCCATGAAGTGTAGAAGTGTTCATGTGAACAGGACTATGATGTCATCATTTAGCTTTTTGTTTCCCATCTGTCACTTTTTTACTCTTAAAAATAAAGGACAAGATGACGGCGACTCGGCGTGATTCATTCTCAGTCATGTGATGTTTGTTCTCAGGGTTTATGTCTAACGCCTCCGTCTTTCCTCTGATGAGCATATTGCGTGCCGTCTGCCGAGCGCGAGAGAGCCGAGTCTGGAGGCGAGTGTGTGTTCTGGAGCGCAGACGCAGGAATACACACTCGCTCATTATCTGACTGCATCTATAAAACAGTGTTTACAGGATTAAACTCGTGCATTCAGGAAGTGGAGGTGAAGAGGTTTCACAATCAAACAATCCTCTGATCATGCTGGAGGTTCACTTCTCACATGCTCATATTCTGCACATGTACTCTATAGATGTTTAGTTGCAAAATATTTTTATGGAAATCATAAATTGTCATATTCAAACACCTGGTATTTCAGAGTCACATAAATATACATTACCTTTCATGAGTTTGACATCAGTAAAAACAGTCTTAAAGAAATTACTACTTTTATTCATCAAGGACGCATTAAATTGATCAAAAGTGACATTTATTATGTTACTAAAGCTTTCTATTTCAAGTAAATGCTGTTATTTTGAACTTTATTGATCAAAGAATCCTGAAAAAATAAATATATGAATAAAATGTTTTCTTCTTTTCAACATTGATAATAATCATAAATGTTTCTTGATCATCAAATCCTCATATTAGAGTGATTTCTGAAGGATCATGTGACACTGAAGACTGGAGTAATGATGCTGAACATTCAGCTTTGATCACAGGAATAAATTACAGAACATTAAATTTTGGAATAATAATAAAAAAAAAAGGCCTATTTGTGGATTACTGTCAGAATTACTGTCATACAAATACTGTCATAGAATTACTGTCATAGAGTTACTGTCATAGACTGTCATAGGGTTACTGACATAGACTGTCATAGAGTTACTGTCACAGCTGCTGTTGAAGTCACTGATGGTCCGTTCTCAGGAATCCTGCTTTTATTGTTATATTTGAGACGTTTCTTCTGAACTCAGTAAATCTCTGGCTGAACTCAAAGCTCAGAGTCCAGCATGTGTTCCTCCCAGGATAATCTCACAATCGATTTGATGATATTAGCATTTCTCTTTCAAAACATGGTTTGTGCAACGATTATCCTAACAGCTTTACAACACAGCACATTCTTACAGTTGATACACAGTAGTCAACATCTGAAGTGGATCCAAAAAAGTTAATCAAAGTTGTCCTAAGACAAGAACAGGTATTGTTCAAAATTCATGTATAACTTTGATGGAAGGTTTTGATCCACTTCAAATGTTGACTACTGTATGTATCTGGACTTATAAGGCCAAAACATGGTGAAGTTATAGATAAATCCATACGGTTTGATGTCAGAGAGATGGAGTGGCTGGAGGGAGAAATGAGAAGAGCAGGAGCTCAGATCACCGAGTCTGAGGTCAGTGAACGCTTCCACATCATCACACACGGCCTGCATTCCCAGCACAGACTTTGGCCCTTCTGTTCCAACGATCACATATATATCACACATGTGCCATAAACATCAGCTAATGAGTGTTTGTCTCCTGTAGCACCATAAACTCAGTGTCTACTTATCTTCAGTTTGACTCATGTCACGTATATTGGGAACTATATTCTCAGAGGGCGAAGCACTGCTACTTCTGCGGAGTGATTTGCTCGCAGTGCCTGAGAACCCCGTGGTGAGGAGCAGAGAGTTCCTCAGAGCTGGAGTAAATCACTCCGCAGAAGTAGCAGTGCTTCGCCTTCTGAGAATATAGTTCCCAGTGTGTGTACGGTTAGAAGATGCCTGTGTCTCATATAGCCTTGTTATTTGTACACGCTGTGACTATACAAATCACAACATGTAAATAGGAAAATGTTGGCGTTATTTTGTCACTTATTGTGAGCAGTATGCTAGCTGGAGCCATTCACCTCCAGTGTTTGTGCTAAGCTAGGCTAGCGGTGTGTGCGTCAGGCAGAGTTACGGCTCGCACGGAGATGAAAAGGGTGTGTGTGGACTCATCTAACTCTGGGGGATACGGGGAATAAGATAAAGTCCCAAAAAGTCGGTGTGTTCCTTTAAGAATTTCCACGACACACTCAACATGATAAAGACAGATAAATATGTTTTTGGTGATTAAATCAGTTAAATATTTTACAGTAGTGGAGCCATTTCAGACGCAGAGTTTCCCTCCATGTTTTCAAGGCACTGTAAACTCAACAAAAACATCCAGCGGTGTGTAAATATTTGATTATTTTAACTTACCCAATCTCTAAAGTGTATTTCCCCAGCTTCATGCAAACATGTATAATATGCAGAACTGAATCTGAAGCCCACACTGTGTGTGTGTGTGTGTGTGTGTGTGTGTGTGTGTGTGTGTGTGTGTGTGTGTGTGTGTGTGTGTGTGTGTGTGTGTGTGTGTGTGTGTTTCACTCAGCTCTGATGATGAATGTTTTAAAGCTAGTGTTTTCCTCAGGCAGATCTCAGCTGGTCATGATGTTTGCAGTCACCAAACACACAGGCTACATGTAAAAGAGCTGGACGCCTGTTCCTCACCCGTCTCGTTCATAATGACTGCAAAATGGATCAGTGGTTTAATTACTGCTGTTCCAGTGAAGCTGTGAGGAGATGTGTGAAGCCGCTGTGTTCATGTGCTTATAATTACACAGCATGACGTCCAAGAGAGAACAATATTACTTCAGCGTGCCCGGCCGGACGTTTTCTGACAGCGCGGCTTCAAAACATCCTCTGAAAATCACTCGCACGTATGCCTGAACACACACACACACACACACACACACACACACACACATCATGCTCACAGTACACTGGATGTCTATGGGCCAAGTGTACCAGAGGATTTCAAAGCACAAATGATTCTATTAAAGGACTGAATTGCATTAATGTAAATGTATTTTTGTTTGTTTTTATCAACTCTAGTTCACTGTGACCATGACCGTCAAGCTGCAAAAAATAACGTCATTTAACAGTGTTGTGTGAGAAAGAAACAGAAATAGTGGTTTATTGTGAATCTTCCCCCAGAAATCCTCCTTCAGTTTCCAAGCTCTTATCTCTTTTTTTCTTGCTTTTTTGTGCTTAAGAACATCCTTTACCCTGGTAAAATCACTGTAACGTTCTGTAATGCCTTCTGATTCAATGTGGACTTTACATTACCCCAGAGTTACTCAAGGTATCTGATACTATCACGTGATCAAGTGTCTGATACTAGAGGAGAGCCTGAGAAAACAGCACATCTGAAGAGAGAGATGGACTCTCCAAAACGGCTGATGTTATTCTACTGTAATGTAACACTGACTAAATATCTTCTTAATCCCTAAAACCTCCCAAAAATCCTTCAAACCATTCGAGTCCAGCTGCTTTCTGAGCAAAGCCACGTGTGCTCTGGTAAAGCAGTATAAAGACCTGTATGTGCATCACTCTTTATTCTCACGCTCAGGACGTCCATCTGGATCAGTCTGACTCAAGCGCACATTAAATTGAAACTCTTTAACTCATTATTACAGTTCCTGCGTTTGAGCCGTTGATCTGGAGTCGCTGGCCTCATTATCAGAGCGATGTCACTCATGAAGCACGAGCAGAATGAGGTGTAACTGCTCTTAAAACCATCCTGCGTTCGGTTGACGTGTGGTGTTGGTTCTGTGAAGGATTCGCACCGATCATCCGCTGGTGTTTGATGAATGATCTGTGTGATCGGCTCTCTGTCCTGTGGAGGAGCTCACGGCTCCAGAAACTGCTGCTGGGACGCCGTCAACCCTCATCGAGGAGGATTCGCTTCACATCTGACACGCAGTTTCATCATGCTGTTCCAGATACTCACACACAGCGAGTGTTTAATAGTGTTTAACGTGTACACTGCGCTCAGGATGGGCTTTCTGTGTGCGTGTCTCTCTCAGATTACTGAGTGTGACTGAACTGCAATGCAATGTAATTCTAATCACTCATTATTATTTTTTTACTGCAAATTAAAACATATAAAATGGCTAATGTAGTGAAGTCACATGATAGCGTACGACTACATCTAATTATTCAAATTAATCAGCATAACATTGATAAATCTCCATTAATTCTAGGTCTTCCGTTATCCTGATACTTCTAGATTTGAGTGCCGCATTTGACACTATTGATCATAATATTCTTCTGAAATGACGAGTGTGTTGTTGGAGTCCAGGGCCTAGCCTTACAGTGTTCGCCTCATACTAAAAGTGGAGGACCTTCTCTGTAAATATCGGGTCGTTCACCCTCTGTGCCGATCCATTGCGGTGTTCCACAGGGATCTATACTTGGCCCTCTTTTGTTTTCCCTCTACATGCTCCCTTTAGGCTCAATATTCCAGAAACATAACATAAACATAACACACACACATTCTTGACACACAAGATACCTTATGTGAAGCTTTTTTGATAGCTTTTTCCCTAAACCTAACTATCTGGGGCGTCTCCAAATCAACACCCAATTGATCTTATTACCTGAGGCGTCTCCAAATTGACACCAATACTTTTATCTGGGGCGTCTACAAATCGACACCTAATAACTTTATACTGTAGCTCTTGCGTCTTCAGTCGACAACTGGCCGAGTTTCTAACTAACTTGCTTCCCTAAACTAGCTTCCTTCCTAAACTAGCCTACTTCCTAAACTAGCTTCCTGCGCAGGAATAATTGACAAACAGACTACTGCAAATGTCCTTTAAATGCTTTAATCACGGCCAGGAGATCTTCTCGAGCAGTTCTCAGGGAATCTCTCCCAAGAAGCAAGGCCGGAGGATCTCAGACAAATTCCATTGAGAATCCCACCAGAAAACACGAATACAACAGTTTTTATAGAATCGAGAAAATAAGACTAACATGTCACCTTCAGTATGATTGGTTCAGTTGGTTCAAACCCCCAACCTTTTCCCTCTGTCACTGGCACAAGCTAACTCTGATTTTGTTATAAGTAATTTGAGAACTAGTCATCTGTCTAGTTTCACTTCCCCTATTTGCTATTTATACACACACACATACACACACAAAACTCAAAGTCACAAGTTTTCCCCAAAGAGTTTGGAAACATTTAAAAGCATATGAATGTCATTCCTGCAAGAAAAACAAATGTTAGTTGATTAATTAAAGTTGATTAATTAAATCACATCCTGCTGTTACCAACAACTCCATTAAAACACAGTAAGTAACAACCTAAGCAATCGTGCAAAATTATTTTGATCCTCTTCTTCAATTTGACAAGCATGTAAATGCAGTTGTAAAGAGTAGCTTCTTTCAACTCAGATCTGTAGAAAAAGTGAAAAGTTCCTTGCACACTAAATTCTCATCCAGAATTTTTGCACGTTAAAAAATAAATACGACCTCACGTTATAATCGCGTCTACACACACCGCCTCCGAAACTTTCGTCCAGCATAAACTCATAGTAAACTTTGAATCGCTCGGGATAATCCCGCAGCGAACTCTCCTTCCTCTCTACGCAATCTCAGGATTGGATGATGGACCCAATATTGTCTCTTTCCTTTTAGAATTTTTAGGATGACGAATACGAAAAAAACACATACGAAAATATCTGACTCAGTGTGCAAGGACCTAAACACTTTCTTTCTAGTAAAGACCTTGAAATCGTGATTCATGCACTAGTTTCCTCTCGATTGGATTATTGTAACTCTCTGTACATCGGCCTACCTCAATCAACACTGTCTCGTTCAAATTCAGCAGCCAGATTGTCAACAGGAACTAAGAAAAGGGATCATATCTCCCCTGTCCTTGCCTCATTGCATTGGCTACCAATCAAATTTAGAGTCGATTTTTTAGAGTCGAAATTTTTTACCATTATAGAGCCACAATTTTTTAGAGTCGAAAAATTTAAGATCCTTCTTTTCGCATTCAAGGCACTGCACAATTCGGCCTCGGATTATATTTGTGATGTAATTAGGCTATACACAGCCTCTAGGTCACTAAAATCTTGTGATCAGTTTCTTTTATCTGTCCCTCGTTCTTGTTGTAAAACAAAAGCTAATCGAACGATCTGTGTAGTCGCCCCAAAGCTTTGGAACAGTTTACCTTTGAACATCAGGTCCTTTCCATCACTGGATGCTTTTAAATCCAGTTTAAAGACTTATTTTTACTCTCTAGCGTTCGAGTGGTGCTGTGCACGTATTTTAAATAGCTGGTGTTGTATGTATGTATATACATTTTGATACTTGATTTTTATCTCCATTTCGGTCTTTTTTCTACTCCTTTCCTTTTACATTTATGCATTTGGCAGACGCTTTTATCCAAAGCGACTTACATTGCATTTCAAGGTACACATTTTAAATTCTTATCAGTTCTTGCTTTTCCTGGGAATCGAACCCATGAACTTGGCGTTGCAAGTGCCAACGCTCTACTGTTTGAGCTCCAGGAAAGCTACTTCCCAGCTTTGTAGCATTGAATAGTGCCCGAAACTCCAAGAAGTGCATCCATCCATCATTAAAGTAATCCATACGGCTCCAGGGGGTTAATAGAGGTCTTCTGAAGCAAAGAAAAATGTCCATATTTATCACTTTATAAACTATAATCACTGGCTTCTGGCAAGGCTGGAGAGAGTCGGGTTCAGGCGAAAGCGTAACCTCTGACCCGACGCATGACGAGTGACCTCTGACCCGACGCATGACGAGTGACCTCTGACCCGTCGCATGACGAGTGACCTCTGACCCGACGCATGACATAGCCTAGCTCCTCTTCTCTTATATTGAAATCCTCCGACATTTTTCTTTTAAACGTCTCTTTTCAGTTCTAACTCATGACCGGCTCTCTCGTGATCTATTTGACTGACCAATGGCAGGTGAATGTTGAGGACAGTCATTTTTGTAATTCTGTTGGCTGATGCTTGTAACAAAGAAATTAAAGTTCAGCTTTAAAAAAATGTTGGACAAAGAATATAAAATATTAGAAAGTTGTAAAATGTGTGTGTTTTGATCACTATCATTGCCATGATATTTCTTGATTCATGTAAAAAGAAAACGTCAAGATTGCAACCCAGAGCTGTGTGTGGCCGGAGCAGCTGTGTGTTCACATCAGTGTGTCCTCATGAGTTCACATGAGCAGGAATGCTAATGCGGTCGCGGTCCGGTCCTCCGCTGGCCTGCCGACGGATGCTGGTCCCTCGTCTCCATGGAGACCTGAACAGGTGGTTATCAAGCGCAGCTCCTCTGAATGCATTCGATTAGTGCTGGCGGCGCATTTATTTACTCAATAAGGAGGTGACAGAGCCACAGATCTCCTGAGAGCTCTCGAGAGCCGCAGCAGGGCTCCACTTGGGTCATGTTGATCATCATTTGAACCTGCGCTGCCTACAGAAAAACAAATGTTGCCCAACAACCACCGTCACAGACTGCCAGTGATGCACATGATGTCAAAGAAGGCTGGATGAAAATAAGATATAAAATCATTCAAGTGCCCCTATTATGCCATCTTAAAGTCTCCTAATTATGTTTTGTTTTCTCCTTCAATAGGTTTACATGCATCCAAATTCAAAAACACTTTAATTTCCTCATAATATCTACAGCAGCATCAGCTCTTTTCTCACAGTGTCTGAAACGGTTCAATCAGAGATTCAATCTCTCTAAACACAGCTGTGGTCTGCTCTACTCTGATTGGTCAGATGGCCCAGTCTGTTGTGATTGGTCTGCTCTGCTCTGATTGGTCAGATGGCCCAGTCTGCTGTGATTGGTCTACTCTGCTCTGATCGGTCAGATGACCCAGTCTGTTGTGATTGGTCAGAAACCAAACAGCCGTGAATTTCCGCTCTTTCTCAGCTCTTGACACACAGTGATACGAACAGTAACGATGGCGGGGGTTTTACCGTATCAATCTCATCAAAGTGGATTTGCTTCGTAGATAGACTTACTGACGACTCGGCCATTTACACAGATCTCACAGTCACAAACTCGCCAGTCTGAACAGTAGATTGTCAGAGGTTATGACTAATACTATTATTTAACTAGTGGTTTTATATAAGAACTTAACTGAAGTCTAAACAATAATCAGTCTCTTCAATGAGGCCTGAAGTAGCAACGGCTTCTCTCTCTCTCTGCGCTCTTGCTGTTTTTAATGGCAGTGTTGTGAGTGACTCAGCTGTTCAGCTCTTTAAACATTTCCCCATGTGTTAACAAACATCCACTTAACAACTCGTCCATAAACCAGTGGCAGAAACGATAAACACTGGAGCAAACATCTCACCAGCCACGCGGGGATGATTATATTCCACAAATCAGTGTTATAGGAGCCGCGGGACCCTCGGTCGGCCCCGTCGAGCTGTGTTTACTGTCCTGTGCCGTCTCCTCTGTAGCAGCACGCCTTTAATCAGCTGTTTGTTAAAAACAAACTTCCAACATTTATGAAGTGCGGCAAAAAATGGGGTAACACTTTATTTGGATAGTCCACTTTAGACATTCTACAGACTATAAGTGACTTTGCAACTTCAAGCCAACTTATTCTCCTAATCCGAACCCTAACACCTAACCATAACCTACCAGTGTACTGACAGTCTACAACAGTCTACTACAGTCTACTAGAGTCTACTAGAGTCTACTAATACTCTAATGAGAGCTAGTTGACATGTAGTTGAAAAGTTTCTCATAGTTAGTAGAATGTCTAAAGTGGACTATCGAAATAAAGTGTAACCAAAAAGGGTCCCAGTTTATATTGTGTCTTTGTACTAACATTTAAATTAATCATTTACATACATGTTTTTATATTGTACTTAAATTTAAAAATACCTGCATGCAATCTCATCTCATCATAATGGAGATTAAATAATCTATAATGACCCTTTTGACCTTCCCTTAACTTAAACCAATCCATCACACCAAACCTGTCCTAACCTGTGCCGTATCCACCTCAGTAGCAGCACAAGTGTTTAACAATACAACATCAACACAAGAAGTGTATTCTTCCTGACAATTATTATTTTAATGTAAGTACATAATAATTAAATACACCCAATATACAGTAAGGTGTGACCCAAAAATCTAAATATAACTGTCCCTGGGACAGAGATGGGGAACTCGTGTCACATGACTGGCAAATTTAACACTTTGACACACTTGTGACACTTTATTTTTTAAAGTCCCCCGAGGTGAAAATCCAGCTTTTGATGTAGTTTATGTGTCTATGTGGTGTTTTTAATATGCTTTAAGACAAACCATGTGTAAATTCATAAGTCGACACCATTGCTGAGTATTTCCTCCTTAAAACTGCAGTGAACCAAAGACAGTCTCAAAAACACGCTTTGAAATCGCTGGTGTTTCTGACGTCACAAACTACCTTGTAACCAATCAGATCAACGTGTGATCGTCAACCAGTGGATCTCTGAGCTGAGTGAGTGGAGGCGGGGCTCATTTGCATATTCATAGAACCGCACATACAAAATGAGGCAAGGGTGCAAATATGTCATTTTGGTGATCAAAGATCAGGTTAAAGGGATAGAATTATTGACTAGAGGGGGAACTTTAAGTAATTGTGACATCAATTTACAAGTGCAGTAAAATACAGAATCTGCTTAGTTTCTTTTGGATAGAAATTGTCATTTTGAAGTTCATGTTTATTAGTTCATGCATCATGTTCTGATTGGTTCATTGTCCTGATATCTTATTGGCAGTCTTGTTGTATCATTGTTTCATGTTCATGAGTTCCATCTTGTCATTAGTCGTTTTGGTCATGTGTTCCCCATAGTTTAGTATTTAGCCCTCATGTTAGCCATGATTGTTTGTCGTGCATTGTTCTCCGTAACGCTTAAGTCCACTGAGAGGCGAGTTGAACGAACCCAAGTGCAGTTTATTGAATTGACATATTTTGCTGAAGGCTGGGTCAAACAGTCGGTTTGATGAGCTATGTGCATGTTTAGCCCCGCTCTCTGACCCACTGGCCTGTCTGTGTACAGAAGAGAACAGTTTGTTTTTATTCCTGGCTGAACACTTGCACTCAGTCACCAGCTGTTCCCTGGGGTCCCGATAAGCTCAATTATTCAAGCAAAACTGGGGCAAAACATTAGGTGCGTAACACTCAGGAGTGCATGAGCCAAGAAGGAGATTTAGAGCGGAGCCGACTGGAAAACTAGTCCTGTCTGCAGAAGGGGGCTATATGTGTTGGCTAGCTAAAGGAGACATAAGTGGAGGAGATTAACTCTCACCAAGCTGGAGACAAACCACACACACACACACACACACACACACACTCACTCCTTGATGTTCTGTGTTGCCATGGATACTCGGAATGACTAGAAAATGGAACATGAATAAAATAGACGGGGTGTTCGTTCTTCAGCTCAATCAAATGCAGTGGTGTGGAGGCAGACACGACTCTATTGTGAATCTCATTTAAAGACCAGAGTCTTTTAAACAGCAGGAGGATGACGGGCATGAAAGAAACCCCAGCGAATGAAACAAGGAATGCTGGTGCATATTCATGTCAGCTCGTGCAGAGAGTCGAACGCAATGGAAAATAGAGAAACGGAGAGCTGGAGGATTTAGTGGCACTAGAGTTTACCTCTATGACCCTGTCTGAGTCTTAAATCACAGAGATGGAGGGTGAGCTCTTGAGTGCTAAAGGTTGAATTTACTTTAACTTTGTAAGCAGGCATAAATCAGAGGCTTGTGGAGCAGATGGGCCTCATAAAAACCCGAGCTCGAGCGTTAAACACCAAACATGGTAAGCATCACGGCCGCTCAGATCGCTTGTCCAGTGCCCACAGCTCACGTCCTCCATCCAGAAACTCCTCATTACGGATGGCACTGAGCTGCTTCTCTACAGGATAGTCCATCCAAGAAAGATTTATGACAGAATTTCATTTTTGGGTGAACGATTGCTTTAATGTCATTAACTCTTTCCCCACCATCGATAAGATGTTCCATCATTTATGACGCCATTGACAACATGCAAGATATGAATATGCAACACTGGCTTGGTGTCTTGGCTCAGAGTAAAAATGTCACATCAGATTTTTAAGTAATCCAGAAAAATTAATATAATTATAGACAAAAATGTATAAAAAAAATGCTGTGTTGGGTCAAAAATCCATTGGAAATTAAAATGGGTCAATTTGAGTCCCTTTATGCATTCTAGGGTTAATCAGCATATGAATCAAAACTGCCTAATATTACTGAATGAAATGTTGAAGCCATGAAGTGGAAACTACTGTGAAGTTCTGTGGGTGTTGATGGACTTGATCTACTCCGTCTGTGTTTCGATCATCGCTCTGAATCAAATGAATAAAATGAGTTTTTTCTTTTGCTTGTTTTTAAGCAGAGGCACTGTTCTGTCTTTTGATATTTTTACTCTTTACATTATCATAATATGATCAAAAATGCTGAATAAACTTTTTTTTACAAACACCGGTGGGAAAAGTTAAAGTGGTGATTATTACAGTGATTCACACTGCGGGTGAAAAACACTCGACTCAGCGTCGAGCTTCTCCGTCCTTCAGAGGTTTGGACAGTTCTGGGATCAATAAGAGAGAAACTTTCTCTGAGAAAAGGCCTGAAAGCAAATTCATAAATGAAATCAACAAAAATCATCTGCAGACTCTGCATGGATGAACTGAAAGACTACAGAAACTCAACGAGAGGCCACTCACAGGCCAATGCACTGCCATTTGTGCAATCAATCAAAACACAATTATAAACCAAATGTATTCTGAAATAGTTGAACTCCTCCAGCTGGATGGACTGAAACCTTAACTCAGAGTGTTCATCTTCCACCACACAGACTGGCTCTGTCAGCTGTAAGTATTCCAGCCTTTCTCAAGTTCACACTTACATATAATCAGATATAGTATAAATATGTGTATTTGGCGTCCTGTCTGAGGAAACTCTGAATTCTGTCAGGACCACTACCGTCAAATACGATTGACAATTAGCATACAGTTTGGATTGGCGGTATGGTTCTGTTCTGGGCGAGAACTCCCTGAGCATCCATGCAGCCTAGCATGGATAAGAGCAGGGAGAGCAGCGATAACCCCCCAAAACAAAACCATATGCCAATATCCCCCAACCCAACTGACAGCGCAGTCTGGATGCTTTTGTAGTTACTTGAGTGAGCCAAGGCAACAAGCATGTTGCCAATACCTGAAAAGCTTGAGCAACAGCATGCCAACAATACCAGAAAGCCTTAAGCAACAAGTATGTTGCCCTTACCCAGATGACCTAAACGAGTATGTTGCTAATACCCACATAAGCCATAGCAACAAGCATGTTGTCAATACCCGAAATGCTTAGCAGTAAACATGCATATTGCAATGAATGACATGCCGTCTGAAATAAAGAAATGTGAAAATTAGATATCAAAATTAATCAGCTGCTTGCTTGTTATATCCGCAGTCCAGTTCCAGAGTGACGCCTGTGAGCTAGAGATGAGAGATGGAGATTTAATTTTTCAATTATCTTTTTCATTGGAAATAAGTACTGAAGTACACAATCCTGAAGTAATCCTGGTGGAGACTTCCGGTTCACACAGAATTAGCAACACATGTCATTAATACAGCTGGATGGTTTAATGTAACAAGCGTGATGCTGATACTTGGATATATTTAGTCACAAATATGTAGATTTGAATAAATTCCAATCACTAGACAAGTTATTTGTTGACGTGCACTGCGTACACTGTCACCGGTCAATGACGTCATAACCTTGTTATACTTGGTTGTAGTTTACTTCCGTAGAAAAGAGAAAAAAAAATATATATATACACATTTTGTTATAATATTTTTTACACACTACCCCCACCACGCCTGAGGCTGATAGAATGGTTACATCCTGATGTTAGAGGCATATGTTGAGCACTATAGATCCAATCTAATTGGGGAAGCTTCACACCAAGCTGGAGCAAGCAAGGACACATGGCAACAAGCGTGTTGCTGTAGCCAATTTAACAATTGTATGGGATCTATTGGGGGAAGCTTACACCCCTAGCGGCAGCAAAATCTGGTACAACAAGCATGTTGTATAATCGCGGAACTATTGCTAAAACTAGTGTAGTTTGGCAGGGGAAGCATACACCCCAAGCAATAGCTCCGACTAGCGGCAACAAACTAATACAACACAACAAGCATAGTGTGTAAATCACAGAACTATTGCTAAACTAGTGTAGTTTGGCGGGGGAAGCATACACCCCAAGCAATAGCTCCGACTAGCGGCAAGAGAACTGATACAACTGCATGTTTGTATAACCATAGGACTAGTATTAAAACTAGCGTAGTCCAGTCAGAGAAGCAGAGATGCAGTGCGCAGCTAAGCAATGAATACAGTGTGCTTCCTCATTCATGAACACGATTCCTGCTCCCGGCCTACGGATTCCATCGGCTGTGGAGGTGAAGATGACGACTCCCATGATTCCACACTCCTTCACAGGACCATCAAGCTACGATGTTGTTAGTGTTGAATACCAGACCTCTGCGGTGAATGTACTGTGTATTATGCACAAGTATGTTACCGATATCTATAGCTTTAGCCACAAGCATGTGGTAACTTTAACACAGCATGTTGCAATAATCAGATAGAATAAAGCACAGGCATTTTTCCAATGCAACCAGATAGCATAACAACGCTTGATTACTACAGCATGTTGCTGAGGACAGTATGCGCAAAATACTAGAAGCCGAAGTAAAAAGCATATATTATATTCGATTACATTGTACTAGCAACCACCATACAGTACTGATAGCAATATTGCTGAAATGACAGCATATTACTGATGCCTGAAATGCTTAGCACAGCATGTGACAATAACACCAGGTATAAGCCTAAAACAAAGCCATGTTCCAAATAACGACTTGGCTAAATAACCTTAAGAGTAAAATAACCATGTTTTCAATAGCAACTAACATCTTTTAAAGCAAGCAGTTTTGAATAGCCACTAGCCTTAGAACAAGCAGTGTTTCAATAATAGTTTTTTTTTTTTTAAATATACAAAGCTTAAATTATACCACCATGTTGAGTTTCAGCCTATAAAGATGCAAGCCCTTAAAAAAACCAATGCATTAAAATGAAAGCACGGTATACAATACACTGTATCTTTAAGAACGCCGTGTTTCCCAGAACTAGATAGACCAAGCGTGTCCGATAACGCTGAAGTGACTCAACTGAATAGTGACTGTTTACTATGTCTTTTTTAAAGCTGTGCCACAGCAGAATTATTCCGTTTGCATCATGAATTGTTAATTCATATCAAGCTGCTTGAATCTGTGCTGTATAGTGCTAAAGCACAGCGTGTGCAACGCGATCAGTTGCCGATGACAACACATAGTAACGCACATAGCCAATATGATCGCATAAGCCTAGTAGCAAGAGCATTTTTAATGAAAACGACTAAGTTAGATAAGCCCAAGCCACACGTATAGCATTAGCAACAAGCATGTTGCCAATACCCTGAAAGATGTTAGCAATGAGTATTAAAAAGGACTTAGCTTAGCTTTGTAAAGACTTTCAGAGATGAATGGAGAATGAATCACGTCGAGTCCGGTGTCAGTAATGCAGCGATGCAGACTGATTGAGGTCACTTCCAAATCAGGAAACTTGTGATCAATGAGGCAAATCTCGTGTTCAAGTTTAAAATGAATCTGAGGTGAAATCCTTGTGGGGAACGAATTCCTCTTGCTAAATTCCCGATTGCACGATTCCTTGTGAGATTATGTTGTTTGCCTGCCGAAGTTAGGCTTTATGCCCAGCTCCACTACTTCCTGAACTTCAGCCAGCTCCTTTGTTTCCTGTCTGCCATTATTGGACAAACTGATTAATCCAGGTGTGTCTGATTATTGTTACTGAGGTCAGGCACACCTGGATTAATCAGTTTGTCCAATAATGGCAGACAGGAAACAAAGGAGCTGGCTGAAGTTCAGGATGTAGTGGAGCTGGGCATAAAGCCTATTAGCTCCTGAGAAACGCGATAGCTGCTGATAACACTGAAGGAGCTTATATATGTACACGGTGATAGGCGTCGTATTCCTATAGGTCTATGTGGATCAGCTGAGGGTCAGCTGATGCGAGCTTGACTAACGTGACCTGCCAGAACTAACGCTATGCTTGATTTTAGCCCAAACCCTGAGTACTCCCCCCAGTGATAATAATGGAGAGTGAGGAGATGGGCTGGAGGAGGGATGCTGGGAAACTGTTGAGGAACAGAGGTGAGTCAGCGCTATAGAAGCCTCCTCTTGCGCTGATTGGGTTGATCATCTAAACGTGCTCCTCCCGAACTTTGTTAATTTAACATCATTAACCCAGACAGCGACATCGGTCCAGATCCGGCCCACATCTGGTACACATGAGCCGCTTTTCCACTATGGGCCGATTGTGAGCCAGGGCTTTCAATGGGCCGTGCCAGGCTAAAAGCCTCGGGCCTGTAGCACAAGCCCGAAACCATGCTGTGTTTCTACCGTCGAGCCTGAAGCCCCGGAAGTGACAGAAGAAACACTACTGGCCTTGACACGCACTAGCACACTCGCTTTTGGCCCGACAGGGAAACGCGGCTAGCGAGTCCATCCGTACCAGATGTGGGCCGGATCTGGGCCGACACTATGTTGCTGTCTGGGAAGTGTCCAGTCCTGTCTCTTGATGGACACACAGAAGGATCTTCAGTTCAAGCACATGTTGCCAGTTTAAGGGCTCGTTTCAGACAAAGACACAAGAGCACACAAACATGACAAGCCATGTGCTCACACCAGACATGACACGAGCACGCAGCCAATGAGAGCTCTGCGTGTTCACACAGCACAACATGAACACAACAACACACACGGGCAGAAGAGCGTACGGCCTGAGCGAACTGAACAACGAGACCAGAGCACACGAGAACGAGCGAATGCTCACGACGACCAGCCAGGAGTGTAACAGAGCGAAGTGACACAACCCTGATATCCCTGTTTATTGGTCAGCAAGAGGTCGAGACACACTATGGGCCCTATTTTAAAGATCTGAAACGCAAGTATCAAACGCGAAACGCAAGTAGCTTTGTGGGCGGATCTCGGGCGATGTTGCTATTATACCGGCGGGATAAACGACTCTTGCGCCCGATGCAAATCTAAAATGTGTTGGTCTGAAGTCGCTTCATTACTCATAGGTGTGGTTTGGGCGTAACATGAAATAAACCAATCAGAGCGTCATCTCACATTCCCTTTAAGAGCAGGCGCGCTTGTTCCATGGCGGATTGCTATTATAACGGCGGATTTGCAGGAGCGGTTCACAGCCGAGGAGACCGACGTTCTCGTCAGGGCCGTAAAACACAGAGAAGTGACATTGGGGATGGAGAAACACACCCAGATTAGCTTCGGTTAAACAGGCGTATGATAATTTGGGTAAATGTGTAAGCTTATTTTTTCACATCTTCATGGACACAACAATGATTTCCCTCGTGTGGTAATATTGTTCCTTGTAATAATGTATGATTTGCAGAAATTAAAACTGCTGCATCTGTGTAGATGAGAGAAGCAAAGTGTGTGTGTGTTGTGCACACGCTACATTGATTATGGCCAAGCATGCGCCCTTAAAATAGCCTCTGAATAACATGTGCAACACACCACTGACTTTAGACGAGGTTTCTCCTGGTCAGTGGTGGAATTGTTTTCTGAAACTGCAAAATAGCACCAGGGAACGTTTGAGCCGGAACACGCCTCCTCTTTTCGCTGAACCGCCCCAGGGAGCGCAAGTTCATTTCCTAATTTACCGACGTGCGTCTGTGGAGGGAAAAGTCCGCTGTGCGTCGGGTGCAAAATAGGAATGAAACATGCGTCGGTGAACAAAGTCAGTTGCGCTGGGTGCAAGATAGGGGCCTGTGTGTGTCATCTGGAGGACTTTCACAGCTCCAGAGCTTTTGTTAAAACTACAGTTCAAACTTTTCAGTTCTATTCATTCACGCCCACTTATATTTGGATCAAGGACAGTCAATTACGGTGTTGAAGTTCCTGGCAAAAGGGAACCGTCCTTTTTCTCGGTTTCCTTTAGTCATCTATATGACTTTTTACATTTTTTTTTAAATCCTCTCTTCGCCATAGATAGTCAAGTTTTATTAAAGCTCATTTTGCTATCGGTGAATCACATCTTTAAACAGACAAACTTTTTTTGAACATTATTTTTATTATGGTTTTTCAATCATCAAAAACAGACAATAACAGAGAGACCCTTCATATGTTGCAATGTCCTTGTGGCGCGACAAACTCTACTTTAAAAAAAGAAAAATGCTAAATGACTGTAATGCGAACTGATAGTTGAGTTGCTCAACTGAGCTTGTAGAGTAATGTTCAGAGCAAAGCCTAAAACACCAGAAAGTGTGAATCCTGTTAGTTGGCCAGCTTTACTCGCTGGGATGGAAAGAGATTAGATCAGCTCTCTGTTGAAATATCTGTTGCATTAATTCTATCTACAATGTTTGTGTCAGTCTGAACAAACACATTACCAGCTGTTCATTCAATATCACACCATTTTCTCTCACCGATCCTCCTGCTTCTCGTTGTTTCAAGCGCTTGTTTCTGTCCTGAGCTCTTGTGAATCACAGAACTCAAGTCGGTCTCTCCACTGGAAATGAGGTCAAAGGTTAGAAGGATTGTCCCTGATGCGCCAGCTCCCAGCATGCATACAGATCAATGTGTGTGTGAGAGAGTCTGTGTGAGTGTGTCTGTGAGTGTGTGTGTGAGTGAATCAGATGAGCGCAGACCTTTGGACCTGTCAGATGGCATACAGGGATTCAGTCGAAGCTCTGGCACTTTCAAAGCCAATAATATAAAAAAAGAAATCCACTCTAACACTTTTATATAACAGAACACGGATGAAAATATATTTTATTGCAGGGTAATAATGGGGATTAGTTCTTTCATTGTCAGATTTTGTCCTTGGTTGAATGTATTGTTGTTGTTTTCAGTTTTCTAATCCTTGGGTTTGGATTAATGTTCTACCAGTGAAAGCTGCGTTTCTCCTGTGGCTCCAGCCGTACAGAACCCGCTCGAGCAGCTGTTCATCTGGAGACTGAAACGGCACAGCGTCCAAATGATGGTAAATAAAAGCAAATGTGCAAAGAAAAACAGGTGTTCAACAACAACAAAGGTTATTAATAAAGATCTTGGTCTATAACTGTGCTTGTACTGCAGTTTTTCTCCAGGTCGCAGAATTTCCAACATGCTTTTGGAACATACCATATACATAAACGTATACATATACGTAAACATAACCATATACATAACCATGTACACATATACATAACCATATACATAAACACCAACTCTTGCCTCATGCATTTTATTCAATTTATTCAAATGAAAGTTAAACAAATCCAAAGCATACATTTGCACATTGACATTTCAGTAAAGAGTGTTTCCGTACAGGTGTGCACAACTGTAAAGCCTGACATGTATGATAGTCAGAATTTATTTATTTATTTATGTTTAAATAAGGCTTATTGAAATTTTATGATCAAAGCTCTGTAGCTCTGTGATCTTTCCATTAGCTGGACCAGCTCGTCCTCTCGGTCTCGGCTTCTCTCGGCTTCTCCTCATCCATCTGCTGAACTTGCCCTGGTGTGTCCTCAGGGATGGAGGCGATTAGGACAAACAACAGCCAAGTTTCCCACTCACTCCCTCACTTGGTCCAGGACACTTGCACTCCTAAGGCAGAGCAAATAAACATGCCTGTTAACAACAGCAGCAACAACACATTTCAGCTCAGATGTGTCAAGTAACTGGCTTACTTTTTGTTTTTTAAGTTGTCTCATTGTTTTTGTTTTTGTTTTGTTTTTGCCTGCAAGGGAATGACTTTCCCCAACAGGCCCATTTTCTCCAGAATTGTCCTAAAACAAGAGAAAAAGGAAACGCTTAAGAAAAATATTAAGACAGGGGTGAAATCTTAACATTGCAAAATATGACACAGCAGGATATGCATACAAATTACTCCAGAAATCATATTTCCGGATCCTCAAGTTTGATTAAAACATTTGTAGATACGGCTTGCATGACAGAAGAAAACTAGAAAAAACAACAAAGTGAAAGACTGTTGCCTTATCTACTGTCTTGTTGTGGGCTTTGTACAGGGATATTTGTTATAATACATAAGAGAGCCTAGTGGAAATATTACAGATGGGTTGTTGTCTTCCCTCAGAGAGTTTTTGGCCCCGGTAAATACGTTCATACTCATTTTCATCCCTCATATTAATAAACTCAGCTGTCTGCTCCTTGCTCTCTAAAAATATATTAGCACAAGTTTAGCCTCAGATCTCCTAACAAATGAAGCTGCGCAGTAACATTTACAGTTTAAGTTCACAGTTTTAAGAAAGAAAGACCTGTGGCTTTCACCACTTGTTTTGCTAGATATTTGAGTAAATTAAAACAATACTTACATGTGTATTCCTCGGCCGCCACAGAATCAACCAACGTTTTCTTTGAATAAAAATCCTTTCGTCACCCAGACCAGCAACATGGTGTCGGCCCAGATCCGGGGCACATCTGGGCCTTGTGGAGTCCATGTGTGCCAGATGTGTGCCGGATCTGGGCCGACACTATGTTGCTGGTCTGGGCATCGGCGCGCACTGAATTCTGGGATAGGGTAAGCCGCGAAAGATCATGTTGTATCCTTCATTGCCTGAGAAACAAAGGGCACATTTGAAAGAAATATGTCTGAATTCACAGTACTCATAAAAGAGTAGACAAGAAGTCCCCGGCTGATCGGCTGAAAGTCCAGACAAGCCTGGATGAACGCTCTGTTTAAGTTATCGGAAGAACATTCCTTCATTACTTTGAGAAAAACCTTGCCCGAGGGTTAAAGTGGATGATTGCAACGACTATAAATAGGCTTCTGAACTTTGAAAAGGCTGTTTTTTCCCCCAATAATAATAATATGTTTCAATGTTTAAGCTTGAGGATGAATAATTCCAGTGCTGTGTTTGTCATGAAACGGACAGCTGAGAGCCACTGATGGAGTAAACACACACATATCTCATCCTCTGTCAACTTTGAGATTATTGATCACTGATCTCTGAGATTAGCATGGCTCCAGAGGAACTGAGCCCTGAAACACACTCGGTCTGGGTCAGCAGTCACCATGGTAACCGTGGCCGTGATGTCGTTTGATGCGTGACCGAGTGACTCGAGTTTCAGGAACAGAGCCTGATATTTCCTTTGTAAAAGGCTGCTGGGACATGGAATTTAAACATCAATAGTAGACATAATGTGTATATTCATCAGCATTTGTCCTGATATGGTTACCAAACAACCACTAGAATCTAGATTCAAAATGTTGAAAGCAAAAATAATGAGCATAGATTAAAAATGTAGTTAAAGATGGTTGAATCTACGGGTCGCAGACTCACTGCTCACACTGATCCTGAACCCTGGTAATGCATAAAAAAACGGCACACTTTTGCGTTGCCGGGTCTGTTTGGACCCGCTGGGGTCTGTGGGGGCCATTTTAGTACAGTGAACTCATTGTCATGTTCAAGAAACCAATTTGAAATGATTCGAGCTTTGTGACATGGTGCATTATCCTGCTGGAAGTAGCCATCAGAGGATGGGTACATGGTGGTCATAAAGGGATGGACATGGTCAGAAACAATGCTCAGGTAGGCCGTGGCATTTAAACGATGCCCAATTGGCACTAAGGGGCCTAAAGTGTGTCAAGAAAACATCCCCTACACCATTACACCACCACCACCAGCCTGCACAGTGGTAACAAGGCATGATGGATCCATGTTCTCATTCTGTTTACGCCAAATTCTGACTCTACCATCTGAATGTCTCAACAGAAATCGAGACTCATCAGACCAGGCAACATTTTTCCAGTCTTCAACTGTCCAATTTTGGTGAGCTCGTGCAAATTGTAGCCTCTTTTTCCTATTTGTAGTGGAGATGAGTGGTACCCGGTGGGGTCTTCTGCTGTTGTAGCCCATCCGCCTCAAGGTTGTGCGTGTTGTGGCTTCACAAATGCTTTGCTGCATACCTCGGTTGTAACGAGTGGTTATTTCAGTCAAAGTTGCTCTTCTATCAGCTTGAATCAGTCGGCCCATTCTCCTCTGACCTCTAGCATCAACAAGGCATTTTCGCCCACAGGACTGCCGCATACTGGATGTTTTTCCCTTTTCACACCATTCTTTGTAAACCCTAGAAATGGTTGTGCGTGAAAATCCCAGTAACTGAGCAGATTGTGAAATACTCAGACCGGCCCGTCTGGCACCAACAACCATGCCACGCTCAAAATTGCTTAAATCACCTTTCTTTCCCATTCTGACATTCAGTTTGGAGTTCAGGAGATTGTCTTGACCAGGACCACACCCCTAAATGCATTGAAGCAACTGCCATGTGATTGGTTGATTAGATAATTGCATTAATGAGAAATTGAACAGGTGTTCCTAATAATCCTTTAGGTGAGTGTATAATATGATAATTACCAGTATGAACGCCATGACTTCAATGGATTTAAATTCCTTTTGAAACATTTAACTTGTATAACTAAATTTATAAAACCTACACATTCTTTTTCTGACAAAACAACATCAAAACAGCATCAATATTCCTCTGAAATGTTTTCAAACAAAATCTATTCTTTTGACCGCCTGAATCTCTTTCATGCTGCCGTGACAGTAGAGTGAAATATGGACTCTTTCCTTTTGATTTATTCTGTGAACTTTTGATCTACAAACAGACATTAAATGAACTCATTTCAGAATCTGTGTGTGTTTGTGTGTGTTTGTGCACAAGCATGTTTTTAAACAAAATGCATTCTCAATGTGAAGAAGAAAAAAATGCCACAATTCACTTTTCGGGTCAAAACGGACCCGAATGCAAAATGTGTAAAAATTCAGTTCAAATGTTAGAACTCTTCTTTAAAAAAAAAAAAAAAAAAGATAAAGATAAAGATTAAAGATCTTGCCAGTATTAACACATCTCCAAAGTTTAATTTTCATAGTAAAAACTACATTTTTTTACACATTTTTTTGTACCTCTTCCGGGTCAGAACGGACCCAAGTGCAATCTGCTTGGGTTGTCCATCGAAATCCGATGATGACGTCCACGCCTTTAACAGTGAGATGAACAGTCCTGTCCTGGACCCACAAGCTCAATTGCAGGTGGAGTATATATATGTGGTGGTGGTAACAGTGGCAGTGATGGCCTCTCCATGGTCCTCTCCATCTCCAGTGTACGAGCCCCATCCCTACACAGCTGTCGCCAGATGGTACGGTCAGCAGCAACATCCTCCAGATCCTCAGGTCTGATCTTACACTTCCTCAAGCGTTCTTCATCTGAACCTTACAGCGCTTCTTCGGCCCCCCAGCTGAGCGTCGACCGTGATGTAACTGAGAGTGCTCTGCGGGGCAGCCGACATGAGGGCATCCTCATCCCCCAATCAACCACTGCAGTCGGCGCTGGGTAATCACGGCCTCAATACTTCTGCAGCTGGTCTTTTTTAGTTATTCAGGGTGAGGCACACGATTACGCCAGGTGATTCCCAGAATGCGCTGAAGGCAGCTTGTGTGGAAGTGCTGTACGGATTTGATGTGAGGGCTGTAGGTTACCCACGCTTCACAGCTATAGAGGAGGGTGGTGACACACACCGCTTGGTATATGGCGACCTTTGTGGAGGGATGAAGGTTCTTATAATGAAAGACTCTACACCGAAGTCTCCCAAAGCCAGCAGATGCCTGTTTAATTCGGCTCCGCTATCCTCAGAGAGAATACTCCCCAGATATTTGAAAGATGGCACTACTGACAACTGACAAGGGCTCGGACTCTTGTCCACCTGTGGTCACCCGAGCATCATCCCATCATAGAATTGGGGGAGGATGTTTACAAACTTAGTGGGACAGCCAAACCTGAAGAGGACATCCCATAAGAGCTCTCTTTGCACAGTATTGAATGCTTTCGAGGGATCGACAAAGGCCATAAACATGTCCTGATGTTGCTCCAGGCACTTTTCCTGAAGCTGCCGGGCTGTGAAGCTCATGCCGATCGTGCTCCTGTTCCTTCTAAACCCACACTGTGATTCTGGCAGCATTGACTCAGTGATGTTGTTAATAAGTCTCTGGAGCAGCACCTTGGCCATGACCTTACCACCAACAGAAAGGAGTGATATGCCCCTGCTATTGCCGCAGACGGCCTTGTCACCCTTGTTCTTATAGATGACTACAATGTTTGCATCTCTCCATTTCTGTGGGATGTTCTCGTCAGTCCAGGCCTTGCTGATGTATTGGTAGAGGGTGCACATACATACAGTACTGTGCAAAAGTCTTAGGCATGTTAATACCCTGCTGGAAGACGGTGTTGGTTATAGTAAGGTTATGCTCAGAGCAAAGAGTAAATAACCCTGCCAATGCCATGCCTACCTAGTACTCCACTCCATATCCTGTAGTTCTGTCCCGCCCTAGCGATTTGAAATCCCCAAGCAAAAGTATCTTCTCACTTTTAGGGATCCGCCAAAGCGTTTCATCCAGTGCTTGATAAAAGCTTTCTTTGGCCTCATTTTCAGATGGCAAAGTTGGTGCATAGGCACTGAGAAGTGCGGCATAACGCTAGTTTGCCAGGGGGATACTGGTCCCAGGACAACCGGTCCCCCATCTGGGCTGTAGGAGGATGCATGTGTGTGTTGAAACTGCCAATAATAAATGTGAGATTCTGCACTATTGGCTCCACAGCAAACAGAGCAGTTTTGTCACAGTAAATAGTGTATTGAGGTGTTACTCATGACTGTAAGCGCTCAACACCACATGCACACGAATTAGCCAGCATGTTCAGCGCTCCACAAAACATGAAGCTATAAAGACGTGATCTTAACATCTGATCCTTTTAACACTTCCCGTTGAGTAAGTACAGGTTGCGCTCTCCATTAAGGCTGATGTGAGCGTGGCTGTAATTGCTCTCGGCGCTGGCAGTGCATTAACAGAGTCAGGACACACACACGAGCATTACCTTCAGTGGTTTAACAGAGAGTCAGGACACACACACGAGCATTACCTTCAGTGGTTTAACAGAGAGTCAGGACACACACACGAGCATTACCTTCAGTGGTTTAACAGAGAGTCAGGACACACACACGATCATTACCTTCAGTGGTTTAACAGAGAGTCAGGACACACACACGAGCATTACCTTCAGTGGTTTAACAGAGAGTCAGGACACACACACGAGCATTACCTTCAGTGGTTTAACAGAGAGTCAGGACACACACACGAGCATTACCTTCAGTGGTTTAACAGAGAGTCAGGACACACACACCAGCATTACCTTCAGTGGTTTAACAGAGTCAGGACACACACACCAGCATTACCTTCAGTGGTTTAACAGAGAGTCAGGACACACACACGAGCATTACCTTCAGTGGTTTAACAGAGAGTCAGGACACACACACACGAGCATTACCTTCAGTGGTTTAACAGAGTCAGGACACACACGAGCATTACCTTCAGTGGTTTAACAGAGTCAGGACACACACACGAGCATTACCTTCAGTGGTTTAACAGAGAGTCAGGACACACACACGAGCATTACCTTCAGTGGTTTAACAGAGAGTCAGGACACACACACGAGCATTACCTTCAGTGGTTTAACAGAGAGTCAGGACACACACACGAGCATTACCTTCAGTGGTTTAACAGAGAGTCAGGACACACACACGAGCATTACCTTCAGTGGTTTAACAGAGAGTCAGGACACACACACGAGCATTACCTTCAGTGGTTTAACAGAGTCAGGACACACACACGAGCATTACCTTCAGTGGTTTAACAGAGTCAGGACACACACGAGCATTACCTTCAGTGGTTTAACAGAGTCAGGACACACACACGAGCATTACCTTCAGTGGTTTAACAGAGTCAGGACACACACACGAGCATTACCTTCAGTGGTTTAACAGAGTCAGGACACACACACGAGCATTACCTTCAGTCACGCTCTGATTACTCCAGACCACTGGAAACCAACTCCTGGCCTTCAAACTGTGGATCTGCTTGTTTTATTACATAAAATATACAAGGACAACAATGCTAAAAATGACATTAGATTCATATTAACAGCCTCTTTTTCACAGAACTAGGCTAAAACTGATGGAGCGAGAGAGAGGCGTTCACAGACCCGAAGAGGAGCGTCTGGTTTTCCTGGGAGAAATGGATGATTCTGCTCATCTGGTTATTCACAGAAAACACACATGGGCTTTTCTCACGGGACAGACGTCTCACGTAAGCAGCATCTTGTGAGTATGAATGTGAATTTAAAAGCACAGAATCGGTATCAGTTCTCCATCTCGATCACATGATCCTTCAGAAATCACTCTAATATGATGATTTGATGCTCAAGAAACATTTATGATTATTATCAGGGTGGAAAACTGTTTTTCTGCTTCAGATTTTTGTGAAACCTTCATGTGTTTTTTTTTTCAGGATTCTTTGATGAATAGAAAGTTCAAAAGAACAGCATTTATTTGAAACAGAATCTTATGTAACATTATAAATGTCACTTTTGGTGAATTGAATGCGTCCTTGCTGAAAGCATTAAAAACCCCAAGCCTTAGGAGAGTAAAGTATATATATATATATATATATATATATATATATATATATATATATATATATATATATATATATATATATGATTAGTGCTGTAGTTTCAGATACTAGAGTCTGTGACTGTGATTCTAATATACACATAAAAGGACAAAATCACAGGCTCACATTCGTTTAACACATGATTTGTCTTTATTACAAAAATGAAACGTGACAAAGCAAAAAAACCTACAAAACAGAAGCTGATCTATCAGAGTTCAGGCTGAAGGCTTCAGGAAAAAGACAGCTCTTCCTAGATGAAAATAAGGCAGGTGATGTAAGTCTGGAGTTTAAAGCCTCGTGTAGTCACATGATCTTCAGTCACACAGTGTGTGAGATGGCTCACTGGGACACAGACAGAGGAGCACTGGAGGGTCCGGCTGTGGTCGGGGCCGCGGGGGACGACACGCTCGGGGTCTGAGAGACGCTGCTCGCTGTCGGCACCGGCTCCATCTTACTGATGTGTGTGATGAAGCGCAGGCGCAGACGCATCGCCGGCCTCAGCGAACAGATGATCCTCTCCACCTGCACAGAATTAAAGAGGACCTGTTATACAGTTTCTCAAACTCTTGATGTTGTTTCAGGCTCTACTATTACAGGTTCTCCTGCTTGAATGTTGATTATTCTCCTCATATTCTCCATTGTTGCGGCTCCTCTCTTCCCAGTCTGTCAGTAACGCTCTGTTTACTTCCTGTCTCTATGAAGCCCCTCCTCCTGAAAAGCACACTGTGCTCTGATTGGTCGGCTGGATCACTGTGTTGTGATTGGTTGAGCGCTTCGAGTGTGTTTGGGAAATGTCCCGCCCCTTACCAGTTTAACACACTACTAACTAACTCAACCAGGCCCCGCCCCTTTATTCTGCGTATGTATTATTATAATGAGGAATATTGTGACGTGTTCGTTCCCGGGAGAAACTCAAGACTACAGTGGAGGCGTTTCAGGAGTTCAGGAACACTGACACTGATATAGAGAAGAACTGGAGCTTTATCATGCTCAAACGGCACGGTCACACACTGAAGATGAACATGGAGAAAAGAAGAATAGGAGCTCTTTAAGGTGCGTCTCAGTTCGCATACTTGTGCTGTTTTGTAGACAGACCTTCTTCTGTTTAACGACCTCTGAGTGACCTCTTAAAAACAGGATTGAAATCCACTGATCAAAATGCATCAGATCATTCCAAAACAATGCCAGACGGACTTATAATCAAGCCTCGTTCAACTGAACAACTCTATATCATGTCTAAAACCTGTAAATGTGACTATTATGCTTAGATCACTGACTAAAACTCATTCTTTCCTCACTTTCTTTCCTTCTGCAACTCGTATGAATGTGTGTGTGTGCATGTGTTTGTGTTAGAATAATCAAAATCTAAATTGTTAAATTAAAGTCTGTGTAAAGATTTTAAATATATATATATTAAATATGTGTTCTGAGTTTGTCACACCACAGAAAAATGTGTTATTAACAACCAAGCCAAAGTTCAATGATAAAAAAAAACAAGTAAATAAAATGTAAATCAAAATCTTAAATATCTGAACACAAAAATGGTAAGAAGTGTTTAACGGTCTAACTCCACAATTCAGCACTGCACAGTTCAGTCTTGCTAACGTGTTTTCAGAAATACATCTCTAACATTTATCATGTGTTTAGAAACTCATCTCTGAAGTGCCTATACACAGACTTTAAAGAGAAGAGTTCTTGCGTTATGTGCTTACAAATGAAAAGTCTTAGACTGCTGATCTGGTTACCCTGCTAATAAATAGTGTTTTCACTACAGTTTGGATATTAATATCTGCTGCAGAAATATACTTATATATACAGAGATATACTTGATGTTCAAGTGAAAATTCCCTATAAATGAATAATTCCCTATGAGTTAAATTGACCCGTTTCCCTTACATGCTGGATGACAAAACCTTTTAAACTCGTACACTAAACACTAGAATACAGTGCTTGTAGTGCGTGTGGATTTAACACAGTCGTCAGCACTACGATTAAACACCTCCATACGCAGGACTCAGAAGGATGATGTGAGCGAGTGAAGCTGAAGTTCAGATGATCAAGCAAACACACACTGGAGAATGATCTTCATTTGCAGAGACTGCTGATACTGAGCTGATATACCTGACCTTTCCTGCTCTTCCTGAGGGAGAAGCGAACACACAGCGGCTTCAGAAAGAGACTCACACACACACACTCATCTGAGACACACACACACACACACACACACACTCATCTGAGACACACACACACACACACACACACACACACACACACACACACACACACACACACACACACACACACACACACACTCATCTGAGACACACACACACACACACACACACACACACACACACACACACACACTCATCTGAGACACACACACACACACACAATCACCGCACAGGGACACGATCTCATGCTAACTCGCCACCATTAACATTTCGTTGAATTGGCTGATGCCTTTGAATCTGTACGATCTGCTCTAAGAGAGATATTATTTTCCTGTGTATTTAATACCACTGCTTACGCATAATTAATGTAGTTAATCTTACTGATCATGAAAGATACATTGTTTTTGACAAATATACACCACCAGTCAAAAGTTTTAGATCGGTAAGATTTTTAATGTTTTTAAAAGAAGTGTCTTCTGCTCACCAAGGCTGCATTTATTTGATTAAAAATACAAACAAAAACAGTAATATTGTGAAATATTATTCTAATGTAAATCATCTGTTTTCTGTGTGAATATATAGTAAAGTGTAATTTATTCCTGTGATCAAAGCTGAATGTTCAGCATCATTACTCCAGTCTTCAGTGTCACATGATCCTTCAGAAATCACTCTAATATGATGATTTGATGATCAAGAAACATTTATGATTATTATCAGTGTTGAAAACAGTTTTTTACATGTTTATTTCATGATGCTATGATGAATAGAAAGTTCAAAAGAACAGCATTTATCTGAAATCTAAAGCTTTTGTAACATTAAACACGACCCTTCAAAAGTTTGGGGTCAGTAAGAATTTTAATTTTATTTTTGGGGGAAAGAAATAAAATAAATCAATACTTTTATTCATCAAGGATGAGTTAAACTGATCAAAAGTTACAGTAAAGACATTTATAATGTTAGACAATATTCTATTTGAAATAAATGCTGTTCTTTTGAACTTTCTATTCATCAAAGAAACAAATTTGTACTGTTTTCAACATTGATAATAATAATGAATGTTTTTTGATCATCAGATCCTCATATTAGAGTGATTTCTGAAGGATCATGTGACACTGAAGACTGGAGTAATGATGCTGAACATTCAGCTTTGATCACAGGAATAAATTACACTTTAAAATATATTAAAATAGAAAATAGCTATTTTAAATTGTCATAATATTTCACAATATTACTGTTTTTTTTATTGTTTTTTATCAAATAAATGCAGCCTTGGTGAGCAGAAGACACTTCTTTTAAAAACATTAAAAATCTTACCGATCTAAAACTTTTGGCCAGTAGTGTATATAGTCAAACCAAAATTTATTCAGAATAATTTTTGGTTTGACTGTATATGTGTGTGTAAATCAATGTTTTTGTATTGTATGTGTTGAAAACAGACACTCTACCTTTATTGTTAACTCAATATATGCTGCTTTTGACAGAGGGATGACAGGAGGAGAAGAAACGGCGTCTGGAGGAAGTGAACTGTTGAATGTAAGTGGACACACTGAAGGTTTCACGGGGTAAGGGTCAGATTCGGACTGATAAATATGGAAATATGTTATCTGAGGCGCTCATAACCTTCATCACACTCCTGGTAGAACTTAGACTCTATTTCTGTCTCTCTCATGTTTCTTGTTTTAATCTGCAAAAGCTGCGAGACACAACATGTGATTAATGCCTCTTTCTGTGGTCGAGGCCAGAGGCTCTGAGAACAGTCTATTTTAATCATTAAAAACTGTTTGCGTTCGTCAGGTGGGGCCTATTATGGGATGTTGAGGAAGACCAATGTGGATGAAGATGAACCGGAAAGTGTGCATACTATTATATGATAAAAGGAAGTGGGAGGCCTTATGATCATGTTTATTTGCTTTACCAATCAACTTTGAGAGTCTTTGATGAGTATGTATGGTTTTCCTGGATAAATATGGTTTTGCCTAGAGCTTATTTAGTGACATGTACGAGAAACTACCCTGGATCGCCACTTCAGACAAATACATCTCATTTACTTTCACCATTGAGTGACCTGACTGTATTTTACTGGTGGATTTCCAGCACACTGCTTACGCCCAGAGACAGGTGGACCTTCCTGCTTCCTCGTTTCCTAATAATCATGTAAACTCATAGGAAACTGCTACATCATAACACAGTCAGCCCAGGGTTTGTGACAGCATCTCACCGCCAACCGTCCGATGTTCAAGAGGTGTTTATGGCCTTGATACGAAGAAGAATGTTACTGTGTGTGTGTGTGTGTGTTACCTGGTCTTTAACGCTGTCCCCGGTAAACATGTATTTGATGTGGTACAGGAAGTCACAGATGGGGTCCATATAGGACAAGTGTTTAATGTGCTGGTCCACAGCCTGGAGCATCTCGTAAAACGCCACTCCAATCTGAGAGAGGAAGACACACACACTCATCAGCAACGACATCACAATACAGGCCACCACGCAATCATTACTCATTACTATAGCTTCTTTATTATTAATACTATTATTAACCATTAGTGGATGTTGGTGTTATGTTGACAATGTCGGCCCGATCTGATCTGCCCTGATGCAGATGTTGCAAGTGGAGGAATGACAGTCCTTCTATGAATTATTAACAAAGTCTCTTAATTAATCTCTTAATATCGTGTGTTTTTGCTCCAAACACCACCACAGCAGAGTAACACACTGGTGTTTTGTTATTGAATGCCTCTATAATATGTGAATGATTTGGTTAAGTAAATGATTCAACGACTCACTCATAAAGACAGTCACTTGCTTTGTTCCTAAAATGAATCAGGCATTTGAACAAATCCTTAAATAAATGATTCAGTGACTCACAGTCATAAGACAGTGACTTGTCTTTCTTTTAAAACATCGTTTTATTTTGTCCATCATTTTATATTAATATATTTACATTTTTATTCTTTCAAGCAATCTCATAAAATGTGCATTTGTAAAGTGCATGTATGCCACGTCTGAGCAGCATTAAACCGGTTCAGACGCAGCTTCAGTGCCTCCTCTGCAGTGCAAAGGCGGATTTTGTTGATACGGACTTTGGCCTCGTTTACACTGCAGGTCTTGATGCCCAATTCTGCTTTATTGCCTTTATCCGATTTTTCTGACCGTCCGTTTACACGTTCTTTCAGCTGTGACCCATATCCGATTCATGTGTTTACACTTGCCATACTATCTGAAACATCGCGCATGCTTAAAGGGTTAACTTCTCTTGCACAGATGGGCAGACGCGAAATATGCTTGATGCTAGCTCTGCGATATATGCGAAGTTCGCCAAACATCAGCATGATTATGAGGCGGAGGAGGACGAACAGTGCCATCATTGCACACATGCTTCAGTTATTGTGTGTGTGAGAGATCTCAGGACTGCGGGAGCAGATTGTGGCGGGCTTTAACGAGGAGCGGTCAGTCTGAAATTTTGTTGTGTATGACAATATGTCGTGTCAGTGTGTGTCCACATTCCTCTCCTACGACGACACGACGTGTCCATCCGTCCCTTTGCAGACGCGCGTCGGGGTTTCTCTCGTCATTAAACCGCGGAGACGTCACCTGATGCCTCAAACCCGATCTGCCTGTTTACATGACAGTCGCATTGGCACATATCTGATTTATATCTGATTTATTTCCACATATGAACGAGGCCTGAAACCGATCTGGAAATATCCAAATGCATGCGTTTTTTCCCTGTTTACACGGTCATAGAACACATCCGATCTGTGGTCCCAGCACAGTCTGCACTGGTTATGAACAGCAGCTCTAGTTTAGTGGCGGCCGGCGGGTGTGTGGAGCTGAAGGGTTTCTGGGTAATGTGCTGTGGTCAGTGTGTGGAGCTGAAGGGTTTCTGGGTAATGTGCTGTGGTCAGTGTGTGGAGCTGAAGGGTTTCTGGGTAATGTGCTGTGGTCAGTGTGTGGAGCTGAAGGGTTTCTGGGTAATGTGCTGTGGTCAGTGTGTGGAGCTGAAGGGTTTCTGGGTAATGTGCTGTGGTCAGTGTGTGGAGCTGAAGGGTTTCTGGGTAATGTGCTGTGGTCAGTGTGTGGAGCTGAAGGGTTTCTGGGTAATGTGCTGTGGTCAGTGTGTGGAGCTGAAGGGTTTCTGGGTAATGTGCTGTGGTCAGTGTGTGGAGCTGAAGGGTTTCTGGGTAATGTGCTGTGGTCAGTGTGTGGAGCTGAAGGGTTTCTGGGTAATGTGCTGTGGTCAGTGTGTGGAGCTGAAGGGTTTCTGGGTAATGTGCTGTGGTCAGTGTGTGGAGCTGAAGGGTTTCTGGGTAATGTGCTGTGGTCAGTGTGTGGAGCTGAAGGGTTTCTGGGTAATGTGCTGTGGTCAGTGTGTGGAGCTGAAGGGTTTCTGGGTAATGTGCTGTGGTCAGTGTGTGGAGAGCACTTTCATTAGATGGACTGCGTCACACAGCCCCACAGGAGCACAGAAGGAACTACTCCAATCAGGCGCTCTCTAAGTGTGTGTGTGCCGGCCTGTGGCCTAATCAAGTCTCGTCTCTCTTTCCCATGAGGCTCTGCTTTGAAGAGTGCAGGTGTGTGTGTGTGGATCTACCTCCAGCATGCACCTGGTCCTCTCCTGCTGGAAGCGCTGCAGAAACGGCCCCACCAGGTGATACACGTACAGCAGCTGGAACTCCGTCTTCACGATGGGCTTCAGCACCTCCGACAGGAACCTGACACACACACACACACACACACACACACCATAAAATCACTGCAACACAGTGTCCAGCAGCAACAGACACCAACAATCAATCAATAATTACACGTTGGCTTGACGAACTGTATTCAAACTACATGAGACTGTATTAATGGGAACCAAGAAATGTAGAAACTGTAACACCGAATTAAAGTCCCCATGAAATTGGCAATTCCTGTTTTGCAGTGTTTATTACTAAATTATTTATCGGTGCACATCATTATTGTGTTTAATTCATGCGTCTCGTCATCTTGAATCAGAATAAGCTTCTCTTGCAGCGTCTCTTCTCTTCTCTGATGACGAGGGCGGAGCAACCTGTCAATCACACGAGATCCACCAATAGCAGACCACAAACATCCAATCAATCCCCCACAGACACAATCAAGCCCCGCCCACATTTGTTCTTCACTGTAAAAAATTGCTCTAAAAATGGCCAAATTCTGACAGTAACATACTGTTTCACAATGCATGCTGGGTAATATTCTGCATGGTAAGCAACTGCTGTTAATTTACAGCTCGGTTTTCAACACTGATCTACTGTAATTATGTATTACGGTTTTGTACTGTAGTACGCAATGCATTGTGGGCTGGTGCCAATAGCACAAAGGCGCTGAACGGGTGTTTCAAAGGAGTCTGAGGTGCTCGTGACAGGGAATATGTGTGGAAAACAGAAGGAGTCTGATCAAAGCAGCGAAGAGTGTGCTGTTTTACACCTGGACCGGTGACTGAGGTGAGCGGGAAGAACCGAAGCTGAACACACGGCACCTGAAATGAACATGTTTGTGGCACTTATGACAGGAATAACTGTGGAAAATAGATGGAAACTTCTAATCCCTAAAGAGAAAACTTTGAAACTGGAGGCTTTGGTCGGAGTGTTTCCTCACACATCTACGGTGACCGATGAGCTGGAACTGAACAAGCTTATAAGTGAGTGATTATAAATGCATTAACCGGAGAGGGTAAAATCCTGTCGATTCACTATAATACATCATTTATTCCCAAATTTCAGTGTTTATTAAGGCTTTCAGACTGTATTTCTCGGTGGCACTCTGATGGTTTTGGCCGTCTAGGGCTCATAAGCAGGAGAAGACGCAGGTTACCTGTATGAGCTGTAACAGAGGTGGAGTTTGTTTTTCTGACATAAATGTGCATGTTGCTTTTACTCTTGCCTGTATTTTTGTCCATTTTGGGTGTTCTTGCTCATAAACAAATGTTCACCTTTTCATTAGCCTATTTCTGCTGTGTTTTTACTGTAGTAATTTCCTCTGTGATTTTAATTTCCAATCTAATTCGAGCTGTGTTGACAAAATGACCCAAACTGTTTTCAACCCACCAGTTTTACGAGTGTATTGTAAACAGAAATAATCACAGAAATAGACTGCATGCACTTTCACAGCAACAGTCATTTCACAGTATTAATATCGGAGAATTGCAGTATATTGCTCGTGTCTCTGCTGCCAGTATTTTAACATTAATTTACAGACTTTCTTTTGCAGAGTTGCTCCAGAAGCCGTTTCACTCGGAGATTCGTCACAATAGTGAAGAAAAGACGAGCGCAACTTCCCTTTCATGTGCTATATTCACTGAAACACCTCAAGAGAAATTAAATATCATGCCAAACGATTGCTTTGGTCTATTGTTGATGAATTATGACAATATAAGTATGAAGTGTTTATACTGTAATATGTCGTAGATGCATGGAAGGGTGCATATTAACAGATATATCAGACTCATAAAGCTCATCCTTGACATGATCAATAACTGAAGGTCATTGTGTTTCAAGTAGAAGAGTCGAAAACGTCATGAAAGTGGGTTTAATGTTCTGATTTCATGACCTCCAGACAGATCGATGTGAGTCTCTGAGTCATGATGATGTCATCCGCTGTGAACAGATCTTCATTAATCAGAGTAATTGTGCCTCGATTGGGATGAGCTGTGTTCAGAGCTGTAGTAAAACACTGACACCGGCGTATGAAGCGGAAATTAGTCTTTTCTCTCCTATTGTGTCGTATATATCCGGGTGAAACGCTTCAGGAACGAGAACAAATGTGGGCGGGGCTTGATTGTGTCTGTGGGGAATTGATTGGATGGTTGTGGTCTGCTATTGGTGGATCTCGTGTGATTGACAGGTTGCCCCGCCCTCGTCATCAGAGAAGAGAAGAGATGCTGCAAGAGGAGCTTATTCTGATTCAAGATAACGAGACATGAATTTAACACATTAATGATGTGCACTGATAAATCGTTTCACAGTACGGGCGGAGGAGAGTGTGTGCTAGCGTTCCCCCGTCGCTGCAGACGAGTGTGTGAGACGCTGTTAAGCGTGTGCTATCACTGCTCCTCCAGGAGCCGCCTGTCACTGAGTTATCTGTGTGTGTTCATGGACCCGATCCCAGACGTCACACACTGTCAGCAGACACAGTCACACACAGACGCTTTCACACTTCAAAACAAACAGAGCATGTGACCACAGCACGAGGACTGACACACACAGACTACAGAACACACACACTACCGCTCAGTACGACTGTTTCTTCTATAGAGAAATCATTATTTTATTCAGCGAGGACGCATTACATTGATCAAAAGTGACATCTATAATGTCACAGGAAATTCTGTTTCAAATAAATGCTGTTCTTTTAAACTTTCTATTCGTCAAAGAATCCTGAAAACTATAACGCAGCAGTTTCCACAGAAATATGAAGCAGAATAACTGTTTTCAACACTGATAATAATCAGAAATGTTTCTTGAGCATCAGATCATCATATTAGAGTGATTTCTGAAGGATCATGTGACACTGAAGACTGGAGTAATGATGCTGAAAATTCAGCTTTGCATCATGGGAATGAATTACACTTTACTATATATTCACATAGAAAACAGTTAAATTAAATTGTAATAATATTTCACTGTTTTTAGTGTATTTTTTTAGTGTACACTACATGAACTACCTTTACAGTCAACAGAAAATCAAAATTGGCCTTATTTTACAGTATAATACACTGCTCCTAATGCCCTCGATTCATCAGTACGTTATTGCAAAGATAAAAAAAATAAATAATTTGTCTTCATAATCTTTCATCAAAACCTCTGTCTCTGAAATAACTTCTCACAACGTTATGAAATCCATTTTTTCAAACCATCCTGTCCTGCTTCATCCTGGAACAAAACGGATTATCATTTGAAAAGACAGCAGATCACTGAAGTAAAATGGGTTGTGAAGAAGATCTGAGCGCACTGATGCGTCTCTCTGTGTGTGTGTGTGTGTGTGTGTGTGTGTGTGTGTGTGTGTGTGTGATGTGGGATGAGGAGCGTGTGGAGGCAGGAGAACTGAAGCACGGCAGCACTCATCCTCACACACACACACACACACACACACACACACACACACACACACTAGTACTGCATTTCACAACTACTCAACAAACAACACACACTCACTTCACTACAACACTCATGATTTATCAGTATCTGCACTCAAATTTAACTTAAGACATTTTTTAAGGCACAAATAAAATATATTCTGTATTCAATCTCAAAATAAATAAAGTATTGCAGAACACATTCAACAAGGACTTAATAAGGGTTTGACTGCAATTTTATTCAATATGTACTGTAATTGGTTTACGTACCAAAATATCAATACATATGAATAAGACATTTGCATTTTCTGATTATAAAATAGTGCATTTAAAGAAAAGACAGATTATAGATTATTGTGCCAATAATAGTCAAATCTATTTTATTAAATATGTTAAATAATGATCTGTCATGACAACTCTGAGTATTTGGCATGGTAATGTGTATGACAGTGCTGATATGTTTGGTCTTGGAGGAACAGATCTGCTACGCTACTGCCAACACACACACGACACACTCTTGTGAGCGTATAACACACGCTTCTGCTGCACAACAGCACACATGAATCAGCCGTAGCAGATCTATACAGGTGGAGCTGGGGAAGGGGAGGGTTTCTGAAAGCTGCACTTCTAAGGCGAATGCTGACCAAGTATTAGGTTGAGCAGCGAGCTCATTGGCTACTGATACAGAGGAACCAATCAGCTGCGCCCTATAGAGAATTTCAGCTAATTTCACTGGCACTCACTGGGTGCCGCATGCAGAAAAGCTTGTTTTCCAAATTCAGTTTGTGCGAGTGGAACTGAAAGGGTATACAACACTAGATACAGTTTACTGGGACTCTTATTTTGAAATGTGCTCTACTACTGCCGGCTGCTCATTCACACAGATGAGGTAGATCAAATATGCACCTCGACTGCGCACTATTTCTAACAATGCAACGGACTGGAGTGAATTATCACTCGTATTATTCCACAATTACCAAGCCTCAAGACATTGCTCAATGTTTTATGTCATTTGTCATTAAAACACTCTTGTGTGCAGAACTAATTTCTTACACATCTGATCCCAAGCCATATATGCTCCGTTGTACTGTATGTGTGTGTGTGTGTGTTTCTATGAGAGACAGAACAGGAGAAAGAGGGCATGCTTTACTTGGAAAACATGGATATAGTCTGTAATTTTTATCCTATTGTTATATTTATCTGCGTGGTCAGTGTCGCTGTGGTTTTTGATTCTTTTGCTGTTGTCAGCTGTAAAGACCTTTGAAATAACTGAAATCATTTGGCGGAGTGATAAGGAGCTGTAATGCGGTCGAAACCTGCCGGAACTACTTTAGCCCTGCGTTTTCCTGAAAATAACTGCACACTTACGAACGTTCGTCAACCAATCAGATTCAAGCAATCAACAGCCCCGTAGTATAACAGTACAGTTCATTGATTCATTGAAGCCTATATGTTCTATGACCTTAAGTTTGATTAAACTGAGTATTGGTCAGAAATCTAATGTCTGTGCCTAATTCTTTTTAGGATCTAATTCTTTTTTTTTTTTTTTTGCTAGATCCAGTGGTAAATGTCTCTCTGCACTATAGGCAGGATTGGTGAAAGGTGTCGGTGTCGGTGCTGGTTACTCTGAGACGGCTCTGATGTCTTACTTGGGGATGAGGGAGAGCTGGCCGATGCTGGAGTGATGCCAGACGGCGTGTGCGAGCGCCAGAATGTAACTGCAGTGCATCTCTGAGTACGACTGGTGGCACGCGGTGAAGTCCAGCAGCTGGAAGGGGTACCCGACCCACTCCGACTCCGAACTCAGAACCGGACTGCTGATCACACTCACGATGCGGTCGTGGAGGACGATCCAGTACGGCTCCTGAGCAAGAGACAGAACATTACATTAACTTGAACAGAGATATTGAGTCTTAGAAATATGCTTCATGTGGACCTGAATGTAGCTTCTAAGTTTAATTTATTTAATAAAATAACCAAGAGAACCAAACCAAGGGCAATAAATACACAGAACAATTATGGTCCCAAACGCTGCACCTAACCCAAGCGGCCCGATGGCGAGTCTACATCATCATTCAGCAGGAGTTACTGTTACGAGCTGCTGTGTGAGAGAGAGCGACAGAGAGAGGAACATGAACAAGGACCGTGTGCGTACAGGCAGAGCAGTGATGACCAGTCCAATCGCGTTCATCCAGGCCGTGACGTTCTCACGGGGAACCAGCGGCTGGCTGCAAAACACACATATATCACACATCAAACCCACACTTCAACACACAGCACTGTATGAACGAACATGCGTCTCGTGTGTCATGACCTCTGACCTCTTGAGCACCACATTGAGCAGGGCGTTGCCCACGTCTTTGCCGGGCACAGCCAGAGCCATGAGCTCCACACAGGTGACGTGCAGCGCGTGCGCCGCCGGGTTGGGGAACTCGTTGAAGCGCCAGTCGCAGTTGGGGAACGGCCCCGGGGACTTCCCTGCCATGGGTGCCCTCGGTTAAGGAGACTCACTGAGACCATACACACCTCTGCTAAACTAACTCATACACTAGTCGCTTGAGTGGGATTCTTTCCTGTCTAGACATATTTCTTATTGAGACAGGAAGTTGGTGTGGGATGGATATCTCTGACCTTTTTATATAAATTTCCAGTAGCCGTTAGTTTGCATCACAGCCGTTGCTAGTCAGAGGCAGGCGGCAGCGTGTGCATCAGCTTAAAGCCAACATTTACGAGTTTCCAAGGTTAAACCATAGAACATTTGTGACCCGTGCTGGCTAAATGAGTGGGAATACACACAGGATCATTTCGAGCTACAGGCAAAACAACTGAATTTTATGATTTTGGTTGATTTTGAGGTTTTGAGTTCATCAAGCCCTCGTCTAGCGATCCCAATGCTCCAAATAGCGATTAAACATCTAAAAGTATCTTTATTTGTAGTTTTCTGAGAGTACCACCTTTCCTTGGTCCATGAAAAACGATCTTACTGGCGCTGACTGACAGATCCGACTCGTGCGCACAAAGACGATCCCAATATACACACATACACAGAATTACAGTATTTCATATATCTGTCTTGGCGAGTATTCACGCAAAAAGTATCTTAACGTTAATAAATAACCGTTTAGTTAGGGAAAATCATCTGATGTGTAACATTATATTAGATCCGTGCGTTACAGTAGGTCCGAATATATAGGCTGTCTGTTTCATTAATGTTAATCAAACAATTGTGGTATCATGGGGAAAAAGTTGAATATATATTTTTCCTATAGATATTTGGTTTTGACTTGGTGAGTGACAAATTTGGTGTTATTATCAGAAATTGGTTTGCTTGGTGATTTTGTCTTGTCCAAATCAAACAAACCATTCATAATTTTGATAGAGATAAACTTTCTCATTTTGCCTGAACGGGTCACATTTATTTAGGCGGAAAACCAAAGAGAGACCATTAAGCTGCTTTTCTGGCAACAGATTTATAAGCCATGCTCATGACAAATTTGGGAAGACGGCTAGTGTTTCCAAACATGTTATATAAGCGACTCTGAAGCAGACACCAAAAACACCAAATCATGACCTGCTTTTTACAAATGACTATACATATACACAATTAAATTACTCTATATATTAATATTAATATGAGATAATCACACTATTCCGAATCATGTTCTCACAACCATAGATTGTTCAAATATATAAAGTTACCAGCCAACTGGTGAGTTACGCGGCTTCATATACTCGCGAACGCTGATTTTTACTCTGATTCAGTGGCTGACGAGTGTAAATGTAGGACCCTGACTGAGATGCTAAAGCTTCCTCAAACACAGCAGTCGGAAGCAATCCATGCATAACAAATACATGCAGGAATCTGAAAACACAGGATTTTGTGCTTTGTTTAGTAATCACTTTTGGCTGTTCTGCGATCCTCATGCAGTCACCACTCCTTAACTATTTTTCTTTTTTCTCAGATTGACCCAATTCACATGGGTCATACATCTCAGACTGGAGATACGGGGAAAATTTTGTATCCCTGTATCTCTTAAATGCATTATTGTGATGCGCTCAGGAAAGGATATTATCCACCAGCCGCCCGATGAGTTTGCAGTAGTAGGTGTCGTCGGGGATCCAGATGCTGTCCTCCCGGGGGTTCATCCCACACTTCAGGTAGGTCTCGCTGAGACACCAGCCGGGGGTGCGGTTGTCCTTGAGCGAGCTCATGATGGCGTGGACCAGCTTCCTCTTCAGGTTGGTGCGATCTCGTAGGTGTCTCTCGTAATAATGCAGCGTGTTGTACAGGTACGTCACCGGACGATCTGCATGTCAAAGGTTTTATGGTAAAAGAGTAAAAGCAAAAAAAAGCAAGCATTAATTAATCAAATTAATAAATCGCAATTCAAAAACTGTGTTCTTCAGTAAGTTTACATCTTGATTATGTGTTATTTACAATTTTAATTTAAAGTTTGATATCTTAAAATTCCTCTGTGGTAAATATTAAGTTTTTAATGTAGTTTATGTGTCTATGTGGTGTTTTTAATGTGCTTTAAGACAAAGCATGTGTAAGTTCATAAGTCGACAGCATTGCTGAGTATTTCCTCCTTAAAACTGCAGTGAACCAAAGACAGTCTCAAAAACACGCTTTGAAATCACTGGTGTTTCTGACGTCACAAACTACCTTGTAACCAATCAGATCAACGTCTGATCGTCAACCAGTGGATCTCTGAGCTGAGTGAGTGAGTGGAGGCGGGGCTCATTTGCATATTCATAGAACCACGCATACTAAATGAGGCAAGGGTGTCGAGTTACATTCAAGATATTTTAAGGCATGGAGATTTTTTTTTAAAGGAAAAAACATTTAAATATGTCATTTTGGTGATCAAAGATGAGTTTAAAGGGATAAAATTATTGACTACAGGGGGACTTAAATATATTAAAGAGTACCTATTCTGCCCTTTCTCAGAGTCGTGATGATGTTTCAGGCTCTACTAGAACAGGTTTTCCTGCTTGAATGTTGATTATTCTCCTCATATTCTCCATTGTTGCGGCTCCTCTCTTCCCAGTCTGTCAGTAACGCTCTGTTTACTTCCTGTCTCTATGAAGCCACTCCTTCTGAAAAGCACACTGTGCTCTGACTGATTGGTTGGCTGGAGCAGTGTGTTGTGATTGGTCGAGCGCTTTGAGTGTGTTTAGGAAATGTCCCGCCCCTTTCCATAACCGCCAGTTTAACACACTACTAACTCACTCAACCAGGCCCCGCCCCTTTATTCTGCGTATGAATTATTATAATGAGGAATACTGTGACGTGTTCGTTCCCGGAAGAAACTCAAGACTACAATGGAGGCGTTTCAGGAGTTCAGAAACACTGACACTGATTATAGAGAGCTCTCGTTTTCATGCTCTAACGGCAACATCACACACCATAGAAAGATGGAAAAAAGCAGAATAGGTGCTCCTAAATAATAATTTAAACTTTTAATTCCCTGCGTGAGATCCACGAGCCTTCCTGCCTCTCACCGTGAAACTTGTAGAGGCCGCCCAGGTGGTCGAGCAGCGTCTCCAGGGACTTGGACACGGGCAGCAGCTCCAGGAAGCGATGGATGACGATGTCGAACACGGGAAGGAAGCGCAGGCACACGTTCCCGAAGTAGATGGGCAGGTACTGGGACTGCAGCTGAATGGGAGGGTTGACCTGCTCCGCCAGGCCTTCGAAGTACAGCTTCTCAGGATACTTCTGCAGGGAGCACAGCGGAGGAGCTCATCACCAGCACAACCATCACAACGCCTCCCAACCCTGACTCAGAGACCGCTGTAATCCAGGCGCTCAATGGGCCGGCTTTTGGCTAAACGATTCGACTGCACTGACACTACTGGATGAGAACCAAACTTGAACTGAATTAGGCTGGATGATCACATCAGTAGGCACGTTTCCATTACAGATTTGCACAAAACTTTTGCGTTTTTTTCTAAATGTCGACAAAAAACTATTGCGAAATGACGGCGTTTCCATTAACTGATGTTATGCGACTAAAACTTCATTTTTCCTCTCGTGATCAGTAAATCATTCCAAAATCATGGCAACGGACGTTGGTGGGTTTCTGTACTATATCCCAGCCACCGCACTGGCCATTATTATTAATGGAAGGAGATGTGTGTGTGTTCTCAAGCATTAATGGTGAGGAACGACCCTTATTATACTGTGAGCGGCTCATATGAGGAGTTTCTGGGTGTTTCTCCCTCAGATCTGCTGCGAGGTCTTGATTGTGGCATTTATTTGAGGTTTAGAATCCATTATTCCTGTCATTATTTTGTCTTATATGAGTTTAATAAAGAGCTCTGTCTCGTATTCTGTCCAAACACACCGCGTCATCTACGTCAGGTGACTGTAAATGCGCAAAAACTGTTTACATTGCAGTTTTGCGAAATATTTCTTTTTCGAATTGCCTGAAAAACCCCCTCATGCGAGCGTAAAAACTTTTTTGCGATAAATGGGAGTTTTTGCAAAATTGACGTGTTTCCACTGGGCGGATTTTCAATTCGCAATTTCAATTTGCGCAATTTGAAGGGTGATGGAAACGGGGCTAGTGTTTTCTGCAGAGCTTCTTTACAGCGGAGTCGACTGTGTTTCATAATTGATGAACTCTGCCACATCACAGTTACTGAACTGAATTGAATCAACAGTAAACCGACTCAAAGTGAATAACACTATTGTCTTATGTAGAACTCCTTATGGATGCACTGAACTCATAATTGATGAATTTTACACAGTTACACTGAACTGAATAATGACACTATTGTCTTTTTTAGAGCTGCTTTATTAGGGTGACCATACGTCCTCTTTTTCCAGGACATGTCTGGCCGGGATTTCGAGATCGCCCAAAATATCCGGGATTCGGCTTTTGCTTTCTCGTCGCCATTCATTTTGTTTACATGCACACCTTTTGATTCAATAGGACTGAATTAATTCCGATTGGTGAATCTGAATGTAGTGTTTACATGAACACTAAACAAGTGATCGGCTGATGTGCGTTTTAGCATTGCTAAGAAAATTCCTGTGTTTTCGTCTCGATCGGGATCCGTGTGAAGCAGAATGCATGACCTGTAAAGCTGGCACGTACGTGTCAGTGTCAAATAATGTAATAATGTAAACATAATGAATGGTGACTGTAGAGAGCAAAAGCCGAATCCTGGGCATTTTGGGTGATCTCGAAATCCTGGCCAGACATGTCCTGGTTAAACAGGACGTATGGTCACCCTAGCTTTATCTCATATTTGATGATGCATCATTGATTCCTGATTATTACAGTGCAACTTAATTGAAAACAATCTGTATTGTAAAAAACGCTTTAGAAATGAAGGTGTCTAGACATTAGCTGGACCAATCATAAAAAAACATCGACTTCAGTTGAGTATTTAAGGTAGCATTTCATAGGTTATTATGGCTTACATGTGTATTGAAGTGTTAGTTCACCAATAATTGAAAATTCTGTCATTATTTACACACGTCTTCTCAAACCCTAAGACTTTCGTTCACCTTTGGAACACAGATGAAGATATTTTTAATGAAACCCGAGAGATTTTTGTCCCTCCATTGAAACTGCATTCTACAACACGCTTCGAAGCGTTCAGACACTGTAAATGTAATCGATATGAATACAGAGGTTTAATCAATGAGGTTGATGTGACATGACCCATTTGAGCTACTATGTTTACCATATTTGATGTGCTCTACATGCATTGATGGGTGTTTATGTGAATAAAAGCCTAAATTAAACCTGTTCATCATATAAAGCGATTGTGTTTCTTCTGAAGACTTGGATTAAACCGCTCCATTCATATGGATCACTTTTACACTGTCTTTATGATTGTTTTGAAGCATCAAAGATTTGGATGTGTGGACATTGGAGGGATAGAAATGATAAAATATCATAATTTGTGTTTTTAAGATGAATGAAAGTCATAGATGTTTGAAGGGTAAATAAAGACAGAGAATGATCATTTTTGGGAGAACTATCACTTTAAGACTTTATAGCTATTGTTCTTGGCCCTTGAGATAACTATATCATCTTCCACTTTATTATAAACGTGTGCGTCTGACACTTTAAATGCTCTTTAAAGCAGTATGGATTCTGATTGGCTGTCAATGTTTTTTATTGTTCATCAGCTGGAAAAATCGTTCTGAAAGTGATTCCAACTATATTATTTCTCTGTGCCTTTATTGTTATAGTTGTGCTGTGGATTTATAACAAATATTAGAACTATATCTCTATTATTATTGTTATAGTTATCATTCTTGTGTTGTATATTTCAGTCTTTACCCAGTAGATAACAGCTTTACCGCATGTAAAAACAGCAGCCGGGGACGTTACCAAGAATCTCAAGAGTCTCTAAACTCAGAGTGGTCACATGTTGGCTTTAGTCTTCTTATGCTGGGGTTCAGCTCGGGTCAAACTGTGTGCTGCTGAATTATGTTTTGTTTGCTGTTCAGCACGGATACACACAAGACGAAATGTCACGGCAATCTGAGGTCAATCTCTACTTAAAATGCCACAGAGAAATAAAGATGGGGGATAATAACTGTGTTTATGACATTTCAGACACTCATCAGACTTGATATTTTGCTGAATATCCTGAACTAAGATGGTTTTCTGTTTCATCTCTAAAGGTCAACAATAGAATTATACAGAAATCCATATGTAACGTCCATCTCTGGGGTAGCCAGCGTTCACTGTGCGTTTCTTTATTTAACTTGGCAGGTCACATTAAAACAGATGTTTATGTACACAGATTGAATAAGCAAGCGGTCGTTTGAGCATGAAGGACTTTAAAGACAGTAACTCAACCACAGTACAGTCAGATTAATACTAATTTAATGTAAATGATTGAAAAATTTGCCTGTTGCCTGGATTAGTGAACGTTTGTGAGGCTAATGCCATCAAATCTTTGAAAGATATACAGAGTTAGCGACGCTTAGCAAATAAATGTGCTAAACACAACTGTATATTCCCGTTTGTTTTATGTCTGCTAAATAATCAGTTATCAGCACTGGATGGATGAATAATCTGAGCACAGGCTCTTCACACCTTTATTTTTCCAATAATTTGCCAGCTTTTATGGACGCTGCTGATGCCATTATCCAGTTTGTGTTATCTAATGCTGAAACAAACACTAACCACTAGGCCTGCGAGATACTGACAAAACATATATCTTGATATTTTATGGGATTTTGTTGATAACGATTAGACAATTTAGCAGTTTTTGTGCATTTCTTGACAGTTTTCTGTTCTGTGTGTTGTCAGTCTGTAGCAGGTTGTGTGTTTGGTGCATGTTGTTAGCGTGTAGCAGGTTGTGTGTTGTTAGCGTGTAGCAGGTTGTGTGTCCCTTTAATGACAGATTCAGGGGATGTCCCTGTCCCCACCAATTTCAAAATCAAACCTACGCCCTTGGCTGGACCAATCATAAAAAAACATTGACTTCAGTTGAGCATTTAAGGTAGCATTTCATAGGTTATTATGGCTTACATGTGTATTAAAAGTACACATGTAACCTTGTGGTAGGTCATGTGTTTGGTGTGTGTTGTTAGCGTGTAGCAGGTTGTGTGGTGCGGTACCTTGTGGTAGGTCATGTGTTTGGTGTGTGTTGTTAGCGTGTAGCAGGTTGTGTGTTGCGGTACCTTGTGGTAGGTCATGTGTTTGGTGTGTGTTGTTAGCGTGTAGCAGGTTGTGTGTTGCGGTACCTTGTGGTAGGTCATGTGTTTGGTGTGTGTTGTTAGCGTGTAGCAGGTTGTGTGTTGTTACCTTGTGGTAGGTCATGTGTTTGGTGTGCCAGTCGCTCTGCAGCCAGTGTTCTGGAGCGTTCTCCTTCACAAAGTCACTCACGCGGTTGCGGAAGTCGTTGGGTTTGAGGAGGAGCAGCTGGATGATGAAGTAGCAGACCTGAGCCTCGTTCCCCTCGTGACTCCTCATCGCCTGCATGAACACACACACAACGTTCAGTGCCACGGCGAGTGCTTGGAAATGTCTGTTTAGTGTAGCATGTTGAGCAGTAGAGCTCTCAGGAAATGCTTTCCAGTGTGTGTGTATTATTATAAAACGGTTCTTTCCAGTCCTTGATTCTGATTGGTCAATAGCTGTGTTTAATTCACGATAAAGCATGGCTGTGACGCTTCACCCAACGGTTTCATGTATCACTACACAATAGAATCTTAGCAACGTAAACATAGGCTATATTCTCATTGATATTGTTAATTGAGGCTTATAGAGTAGAGTATTGTGTGAGATCGAGTAAGTGAGTGTACCTGCATTTACAGTAGATATAGATCCTTCCTTCAGGTCAGTCCTCTATAAAAATTAGTCCTAAATAAAAATAAATAATAAATGTCCGCTGCAATATCTTGTCCTTTAAACAGTTAAGGGGTTTTCCCGTGTCCTGATATGCTAGTCATCTGTCAGTTGCGTTTTGCTTCTCCATGTTCACAAGTTTGAGTCCTTTCAATATAAAAGTCTTCTCTACTGACAGACTCGCTCATTAAGACAGTCTTTGCCGCCATCTAATGGAGAAATAATGTGTAATTTCTGCTGCTGTTCACGGTCAGGGACTATTTTTTCCAGCGGAAGGAAGGCTTTTAGTGATTTTATTTCATGAAAGTTGCATTGATACATTTTTTTTTGGCTATAACATTTGTATTGTGTTGTAACCGCTTTATAAAAGCAATAAGGTACTTGAGGCTAGCGCTGTATCGTGGATAATAATGTCCTCCGCTTCGCATCAAAAACATCCTTCCGCCACGACTTATTCACGATACAGCATTAGCCTCTCGTACCTCATTGCTTACGTAAAACACGAGTGATTTTCTCCTCAGTAAAGGCAGGGTGTGTGTGCAGTGAGGTCTTCAGGCGCCGCAGGTCTCTGTGAACCGCAGGGAGGGTCGGTGTCAGCGGAGGCACCGCTCGATCAGGACTGATAAATGGACCGTGTTCAGTGCAGCGGGAAGCTCATTGATCAGCGGATGAGAAGATCCCCGGGCTGTTTCTGTTCGCTTCTCACACACAGATGATGTTTCACATGTAGCTCTTCTCCCATGTTGCAGTAACAGGCCAATAAATCCATGAGTCGAACATTAAATACAACAACGGCTATGTTTACATGCACAACTTTTATTTCAGTTGGACTGAATTCATTCCGACTGATGAATCTGAACGTAGTTTACATGAACGCTAAATAAAGTGATCGGGTAGATGTGCGCGTGTATATGTTCAAATCGGCACAAGCTTCAAATCGGAATTGATTTTTTGACATGCGCACACTGCACGAATACACAGAGTTTCCCGCTGTAGCGCATTATAACTATTCTCCTACATTGGTCCTTTATTTGTTTTATACAGACTTAATATCTATTTCTGGTCATATTTGGAGACATGAGCATGTGAACCGTTGTGCCGCTGCTTATATTGATCACGCAGTAAAAATGGCCAAAACCAGTCATCTGTGGATGAGAGTCTGAAACCAGTCGTCTGTGGATGAGAGTCTGAAACCAGTCGTCTGTGGATGAGAGTCTGAAACCAGTCATCTGTGGATGAGAGTCTGAAACCAGTCGTCTGTGGATGAGAGTCTGAAACCAGTCATCTGTGGATGAGAGTCTGAAACCAGTCGTCTGTGGATGAGAGTCTGAAACCAGTCGTCTGTGGATGAGAGTCTGAAACCAGTCATCTGTGGATGAGAGTCTGAAACCAGTCGTCTGTGGATGAGAGTCTGAAACCAGTCATCTGTGGATGAGTCTGAAACCAGTCATCTGTGGATGAGTCTGAAACCAGTCGTCTGTGGATGAGAGTCTGAAACCAGTCATCTGTGGATGAGTCTGAAACCAGTCGTCTGTGGACTAATTTTTACGACACTTTATTCGACAGGAAGAACAGCTCGTTCTGCGCATCAAACGTCCACTGAGTTTCGGTTTTCAATCCGATCAAGTGTTTACATGTTCTCTCGATCAGATTAGACAAGGAATAAACCAGCCCTTTCAATCTGATTGAAATTTCATTCGGATCGATTAAGGTTTACATGAAGGCTTTTCAGTCCGATTGAGCCGTCAATCCCATTATGACCGGATTGTTTGGTTGCATGTAAACATAGCCACTGAAGTGCAGCGGATTCACTGGCAGTCTCACAAACCGACGAATACCGTCTCTGATTTAAATGCAGATGGGTAATTAAAATTCCAATGATTAGGACTTTCAGCCATCTGTCAATGATTTAACAATTGGTTTGTATAATTACTCAGTATTTGGTGCGTCTCTGTTTAGCTTTAACAATAGCAGCATGAACTAAACCTGAGGATCATGTTCCCCTGCATGATTTGAGATCGTCTTTCTTAAGCTTCACTGGAATAACAAAATCTGACCGTCTGTACAGAGTCACATGATTAATGACGGTCATTCACTGGCTTCAACAGTAACCGTGTGCAGTGTGATGGATTTTTTAATTAATCAAGTTTATTTAATCAACTAACATTTGTTGTTCTTGCAGGAACAACATTCATATGCTTTTAAATGTTTCCAAACTCTTTGGGGAAAACTTGTGACTTTGAGTGTGTGTGTGTATAAATAACAAATAGGGGAAGTGAAACTAGACAGATGACTAGTTCTCAAACCTTGTGATAAGTAATCACAAAATCAGAGTTAGCTTGTGCCAGTGACAGAGGGAAAGGTTGGGGCTTTTGAACCAACTGAACCAATCATACTGAAGGCGACATGTTAGTCCTATTTGTTTTCTCGATTCTATAAAAACTGTTGTATCTGTGTTTTCTGGTGGGATTCTCAATGGAATTTGTCTGAGATCCTCCGGCCTTGCTTCTTGGGAGAGATTCCCTGAGAACTGCTCGAGAAGATCACCTGGCCGTGATTAAAGCATTTAAAGGACATTTGCAGAAGTCTGTTTGTTGATTATTCCTGCGCAGGAAGCTAGTTTAGGAAAGTAGGCTAGTTTAAGAAGTAGGCTAGTTTAGGGAGGCAAGTTAGTTAGAGTAGAGCTCGGCCAGTTGACGACTGAAGACGCAAGAGCAAGAGTATAATAGTATTGGTGTCGATTTGTAGACGCCACAGATAGTTAGGTTTAGGGTAAAATCTACGCCAGCAGATACAGCCATCACTGTGAAATCATTGACCTGAAACTTGTAAAACAAGCTTATGTTGCAGATTGTTGCAGTGTTGTTTTGAGTTATTTGACAGCCGGTCTTCTCAGGGTCGAGTGAAGAGTGATGCAGTGGGACAGGAGGAGGCCCGGGGCTCACCAGGCAGAGGATGAGTCTGTCCAGGGTCACGATGTTGTACTTCCACACCATGTCGTTGAGAATCTCGATACACTTGTTCAGCTGCTGCCCCCCCGCTGACGTGGAGAACTCGTACACCAGGAAGTCTGCAAACGTCCTGACGTGGGCCACCAGCGCCCGCGCCCCGATGCGCTCCAGCACCCTGAGGGGAGGAAGACGGAAAACCGTTAGTATGCAGCAGAACATGTTCGGCATTCCTGGACCACAAAACCAGTCACATGGGTAACAAAAAATTAAATTGAGATTCATACATCACCTGAAAGCTGAATAAATAAGCTTTCCATTGATGTATGTTTTTTTAGGATATGAAAATCTTGAAAATCTGTGTGACACAGCGGTTTAAGAAGCGCTTGTTGAGACTCCACACACTGCTAGAGAAGTCTAGTTTGGGTTTGTATTAAAGAGCTTTGACAGAAGAAAAAAAAAAGTGTGTTTCACATCCCAAAAGCTCAGATCAAAAGTGAGGATTCCCGTATAAACACCGGCTTCTGCAGACGCGGCACTGAGAAACCTCACAGCAAAGCCACTGTCAAGAGCTAGCAGCATCTCCCTCAAGAGTTCGAGGAATACACACGACTGAACCTCACAAACACACACCAACTCCAGGCCAAACACAACAACAGTGAAGATGGGGAGTTAGATGTGCACACTGAAACATTCACAACCAGAACATTTACTCCAACTGAACTGAACAGAGAAACTCATTGCGGACACATTCAATAATCACAATGCTTTCCATGGGAAATTAAATCAAGCAACACTGCGATGACTTCAATGATGTCCATGTAGCAGAAGGAAAACCTCACACAAATTACTACTATTAAACATTATTTCATTAAATTGATAAAGAAATATCTTATTTTGTAGTAATATTAAAAAATCGACTACTTAATAATCTATATTATAACACATAATAAAAGTATTAACAGACACTTAAGTAAAAGGGTATTTTGGTATAATATGAATTTGGAAAAGTAAGACTAATTATCCCTTGGTTTAAGACACTGATTTTATACAACTGCTTTTAAGCTGATTGATCGTAGGCCTTATTGATCAAAGTTTATGAGTTTTTTGTTTTTATAAGGTGAATAAGCTTGAGTGATCAATGGACTACGATCAATCAGCTCCAATCAAAAACCAGTGCTATTGAAAGAAAACAAGTTGTCAAAAAGATTGAATCCGGTATTTGGTGATAATATAGCATACCCAGAGATTTAAAAGCCAGGAACACCAAATTATGTAAAGGATTTTCAACACAGCACAAGGGAAACATTGGTTCGAGGGAGAGAACAAACAGTACAGCAGAAGAGGCAGAGAATAAGAATGAGTGATTACATAAGTGTTTTTTCTGAACCAGCGTTTGAATGCTGAGACTGTTACTGCCACTGACAGTGTGAACACTGATGTCCAGTGATTTAATATGGTGTCTCCCGCAGCCTTTGATTGCTCTGAGAGAGATGTCAGAAAGCTCTTCTACACATCTGTGCCTCTGCTCTGCTGGTGTAATGAGGAGGAGCTCGTGACTGGAGAATAAAGTGGATCACACAGGACCGCTGCACTCAGCCCAGCACAAGCAGCCTTTATACGGCCGAGAGCAGCTGCACCACACACACACACACACACACACACACACACACTTCAAAAGATGCACAACAAACTAACAACAACCATTCAAAGAGAGAGACAGATAGACGCTGCGGACAAAGGACACTTATTGTGCTTGTAAAGGGTGATCTGAGACCACCGTCTGATGATACAAAAACATCAGACAAAGGTTCAGGAACACACACTAGAGTCACACTAAATACAATTAGTTGCATAAGTTATGCTTATTGTAGATCAGGTTTAATGCTCCACACTGACTGAAATGCACATGGTTTTGTGCCAGATAAATACTGATCTGACTGTACACAGTAGTTTTTCAATCTTTTAGATACTTAAATATGTTGTGTGTGTGTGTGTGTGTGTGTGTGTGTGTGTGTGAGAGATTAGCAGGAAGCAAACAGCTGTCTGTCATAAGAGCCTGCGGTTAAAAGTTACACCTAAAACTGATTCTACAATTCTAAACAATCAATTCAGAATCATTAAAGAAAGAGTCGAGATGAACTGGAGAATCGCTTTTTTTTCTCCCACCACTAGTAGTCAGTATGGAATAAACACATAGAATAAAACAATTTAAATAATTATTGCGACATTTTATCTCACAATTGTGAGTTTACATCTGCAATTGTGACTTTATTTCTCAGAATTGTGAGATATAAAGTCAGAATTGTGTGTTTGTGAGTCTATATCACTCAATTACCTTTTTTATTTTTTATTCTGTGGCGGAAACGAGCTTCCTTACAAAAGAGCAGCTTGACTAGAGCTTTACTACTTTAAATTATGAGAGTAAAATGGAGCTTCACCAACAATCTATGTGAAAAAACCCCAGCTGAATCCCAGTGGTTATCAAAAAGGAATATGTCACAAAGATTGAATCCAATATTTGGTGATAATACAGCATAACCAGAGATTTACAAGCAATTTAAAAGGCCAGTAATTTTTGACCTGGAACATCAAATTCGGTAAAGGATTTTACAGACAGCGAGTGAGTCGACAACGGAGAATGCTGCAGCTCTGACAGAAGATATTACCAGCTTAAATAAAGAGAGGAGACGACGTCCTTAAATGGCTAAAACAGAGATGTTCAGGACATGCTGAAAAGAGCAGCATCTGCCATTGAAACAGCCTCACATGTGCAACTACAATCACTGAATGAGTCTCTTTCCAGACCCTTCACCCTCTCTGTTCCTCTCTGGTGGAACGAGCCGCACACCTCCACCATCACAGCTGTCAAGAATACACACCTTTTCCACACTCGTGCTTGTTCCCTAATCTAGCTCTCTAATAAACATGGCATTGTATAGTGCGAATAGTGTGAATAATATCCTCTTTCGGATGATAAGCGGACAGATGAGGTGCTCTCTACACACGGCGTGTGTCTCGCACCTGAAGCCGATCTGGTTGATGTGGTCGGTCTCCAGGAGCATCTTCCACAGCAGACACAGGAACAGCGGCGGAGAGCCCTGCATGGAGAAGTGCGTGATGATGTCGTTCTCGTTGGTCATGGACTTCCACTTGCGGTACTCCTCCTCCACGTTCTTCTTCAGGTTAAAGCGGCTCTCCTGAGGAACATTATTCTGCTTGAAGAACGCCTGGAGGATGAACACAACAGAGAAGTTAATCGGATTAAAGACCCATTCACTCCAAGAACTATAACAATACAGTTGGGCTGTTCCCGACCTGTAGTGGTTCATTTGAGCCATTAGTCGACTAGTTGCGTGCTTATGATATTAATTAAATTACTTAAATGTATACGGTGGGGCATTGAAAAATGGTTTGAGATTCAGGACTGAGAAAGAATATTATATGTAACATTGCTAACATTGTTCTACATTACAGAGGAATACTAAGCCAGAATAATGGTCCCAAAAAAACTTGCCGCAGCACACCGGGAAAGTAATGATTATGAATGTGTCGGAAAAAAACAAGTGAAGTGAGTGAGTGAGTGAGTGAGTGAGTGAGTGTGTGTGTGTGTGTGTACCTGCAGCGGAGCAGGGAAACAGCTGAGTGTGTGAGAGGCCCAGTTATGAGGCGTGAAGTTCATGATGGTCTGCAGGATGTCTTTACACCAGGTGCCCTGAATAGAGTCCGAGCCCGTGAAGAAATCTGCACAAAAGAAGTTTCAAGCAAACTGAACAACAGGGTGCATAAAGAATTGGTGTTGGATTATTATAATATGCATTCTCTTACTGGATAAAATATAATATTTCTGAAGAAAATAGTTAGAAAAAACATAATTATCATCACTGGACATGAAATGTACCCCAAATTATAGAATGACCCCTGCACATCAACTGCTAAGAGACAGAAAGCGAATGGTTGAGACTATGAGTGGAGTGTGTTACTGGTGTGAGTACCTGTGACGTGTGTATCATCATGAGTGGAGTGTGTTACTGGTGTGAGTACCTGTGACGTGTGTATCATCATGAGTGGAGTGTGTTACTGGTGTGAGTACCTCTGGTGTGAGTGGAGTGTGTTACTGGTGTGAGTACCTGTGACGTGTGTATCATCATGAGTGGAGTGTGCTACTGGTGTGAGTACCTGTGACGTGTGTATCATCATGAGTGGAGTGTGCTACTGGTGTGAGTACCTGTGACGTGTGTATCATCATGAGTGGAGTGTGTTACTGGTGTGAGTACCTGTGACGTGTGTATCATCATGAGTAGAGTGTGTTACTGGTGTGAGTACCTGTGACGTGTGTATCATCATCAGTAGAGTGTGTTACTGGTGTGAGTACCTGTGACGTGTGTATCATCATCAGTAGAGTGTGTTACTGGTGTGAGTACCTGTGACGTGTGTATCATCATCAGTAGAGTGTGTTACTGGTGTGAGTACCTGTGACGTGTGTATCATCATGAGTAGAGTGTGTTACTGGTGTGAGTACCTGTGACGTGTGTATCATCATCAGTAGAGTGTGTTACTGGTGTGAGTACCTGTGACGTGTGTATCATCATGAGTAGAGTGTGTTACTGGTGTGAGTACCTGTGACGTGTGTATCATCATGAGTAGAGTGTGTTACTGGTGTGAGTACCTGTGACGTGTGTATCATCATCAGTAGAGTGTGTTACTGGTGTGAGTACCTGTGACGTGTGTATCATCATCAGTAGAGTGTGTTACTGGTGTGAGTACCTGTGACGTGTGTATCATCATGAGTAGAGTGTGTTACTGGTGTGAGTACCTGTGACGTGTGTATCATCATCAGTAGAGTGTGTTACTGGTGTGAGTACCTGTGACGTGTGTATCATCATGAGTAGAGTGTGTTACTGGTGTGAGTACCTGTGACGTGTGTATCATCATGAGTAGAGTGTGTTACTGGTGTGAGTACCTGTGACGTGTGTATCATCATCAGTAGAGTGTGTTACTGGTGTGAGTACCTGTGACGTGTGTATCATCATGAGTGGAGTGTGTTACTGGTGTGAGTACCTGTGACGTGTGTATCATCATCAGTAGAGTGTGTTACTGGTGTGAGTACCTGTGACGTGTGTATCATCATGAGTGGAGTGTGTTGGTAGTGTGAGTACCTGTGATGTGTGTATCATCATGAGTGGAGTGTGTTGGTAGTGTGAGTACCTGTGACGTGTGTATCATCATGAGTGGAGTGTGTTACTGGTGTGAGTACCTGTGACGTGTGTATCATCATGAGTAGAGTGTGTTACTGGTGTGAGTACCTGTGACGTGTGTATCATCATGAGTAGAGTGTGTTACTGGTGTGAGTACCTGTGACGTGTGTATCATCATCAGTGGAGTGTGTTACTGGTGTGAGTACCTGTGACGTGTGTATCATGAGTGGAGTGTGTTACTGTTGTGAGTACCTGTGACGTGTGTATCATCATCAGTGGAGTGTGTTACTGGTGTGAGTACCTGTGACGTGTGTAGCATCATCAGTAGAGTGTGTTGGTAGTGTGAGTACCTGTGACGTGTGTATCATCATGAGTGGAGTGTGTTACTGGTGTGAGTACCTGTGACGTGTGTATCATCATCAGTAGAGTGTGTTACTGGTGTGAGTACCTGTGACGTGTGTATCATCATCAGTGGAGTGTGTTACTGGTGTGAGTACCTGTGACGTGTGTATCATCATCAGTGGAGTGTGTTACTGGTGTGAGTACCTGTGACGTGTGTATCATCATCAGTGGAGTGTGTTACTGGTGTGAGTACCTGTGACGTGTGTATCATCATCAGTGGAGTGTGTTACTGGTGTGAGTACCCGTGACGTGTGTATCATCATGAGTAGAGTGTGTTACTGGTGTGAGTACCTGTGACGTGTGTATCATCATCAGTAGAGTGTGTTACTGGTGTGAGTACCTGTGACGTGTGTATCATCATCAGTGGAGTGTGTTACTGGTGTGAGTACCTGTGACGTGTGTATCATCATGAGTGGAGTGTGTTACTGGTGTGAGTACCTGTGACGTGTGTATCATCATGAGTGGAGTGTGTTACTGGTGTGAGTACCTGTGACGTGTGTATCATCATGAGTAGAGTGTGTTACTGGTGTGAGTACCTGTGACGTGTGTATCATCATCAGTAGAGTGTGTTACTGGTGTGAGTACCTGTGACGTGTGTATCATCATGAGTGGAGTGTGTTACTGGTGTGAGTACCTGTGACGTGTGTATCATCATGAGTGGAGTGTGTTACTGGTGTGAGTACCGGTGACGTGTGTATCATCATCAGTAGAGTGTGTTACTGGTGTGAGTACCTGTGACATGTGTATCATCATGAGTAGAGTGTGTTACTGGTGTGAGTACCCGTGACGTGTGTATCATCATCAGTGGAGTGTGTTACTGGTGTGAGTACCTGTGACGTGTGTATCATCATCAGTAGAGTGTGTTACTGGTGTGAGTACCTGTGACGTGTGTATCATCATCAGTGGAGTGTGTTACTGGTGTGAGTACCCGTGACGTGTGTATCATCATGAGTAGAGTGTGTTACTGGTGTGAGTACCTGTGACGTGTGTATCATCATGAGTAGAGTGTGTTACTGGTGTGAGTACCTGTGACGTGTGTATCATCATCAGTAGAGTGTGTTACTGGTGTGAGTACCTGTGACGTGTGTATCATCATCAGTGGAGTGTGTTACTGGTGTGAGTACCTGTGACGTGTGTATCATCATGAGTGGAGTGTGTTACTGGTGTGAGTACCTGTGACGTGTGTATCATCATGAGTGGAGTGTGTTACTGGTGTGAGTACCTGTGACGTGTGTATCATCATGAGTAGAGTGTGTTACTGGTGTGAGTACCTGTGACGTGTGTATCATCATCAGTAGAGTGTGTTACTGGTGTGAGTACCTGTGACGTGTGTATCATCATGAGTGGAGTGTGTTACTGGTGTGAGTACCTGTGACGTGTGTATCATCATGAGTGGAGTGTGTTACTGGTGTGAGTACCGGTGACGTGTGTATCATCATCAGTAGAGTGTGTTACTGGTGTGAGTACCTGTGACATGTGTATCATCATGAGTAGAGTGTATTACTGGTGTGAGTACCCGTGACGTGTGTATCATCATCAGTGGAGTGTGTTACTGGTGTGAGTACCTGTGACGTGTGTATCATCATCAGTAGAGTGTGTTACTGGTGTGAGTACCTGTGACATGTGTATCATCATCAGTGGAGTGTGTTACTGGTGTGAGTACCTGTGACGTGTGTATCATCATGAGTGGAGTGTGTTACTGGTGTGAGTACCGGTGACGTGTGTATCATCATCAGTAGAGTGTGTTACTGGTGTGAGTACCTGTGACGTGTGTATCATCATCAGTGGAGTGTGTTACTGGTGTGAGTACCCGTGACGTGTGTATCATCATCAGTAGAGTGTGTTACTGGTGTGAGTACCTGTGACGTGTGTATCATCATCAGTAGAGTGTGTTACTGGTGTGAGTACCTGTGACGTGTGTATCATCATCAGTAGAGTGTGTTACTGGTGTGAGTACCTGTGACGTGTGTATCATCATGAGTGGAGTGTGTTACTGGTGTGAGTACCGGTGACGTGTGTATCATCATCAGTAGAGTGTGTTACTGGTGTGAGTACCTGTGACGTGTGTATCATCATGAGTAGAGTGTATTACTGGTGTGAGTACCCGTGACGTGTGTATCATCATCAGTGGAGTGTGTTACTGGTGTGAGTACCTGTGACGTGTGTATCATCATCAGTAGAGTGTGTTACTGGTGTGAGTACCTGTGACGTGTGTATCATCATCAGTAGAGTGTGTTACTGGTGTGAGTACCTGTGACGTGTGTATCATCATCAGTAGAGTGTGTTACTGGTGTGAGTACCTGTGACGTGTGTATCATCATGAGTGGAGTGTGTTACTGGTGTGAGTACCGGTGACGTGTGTATCATCATCAGTAGAGTGTGTTACTGGTGTGAGTACCTGTGACATGTGTATCATCATGAGTAGAGTGTATTACTGGTGTGAGTACCCGTGACGTGTGTATCATCATCAGTGGAGTGTGTTACTGGTGTGAGTACCTGTGACGTGTGTATCATCATCAGTAGAGTGTGTTACTGGTGTGAGTACCTGTGACGTGTGTATCATCATCAGTGGAGTGTGTTACTGGTGTGAGTACCCGTGACGTGTGTATCATCATGAGTAGAGTGTGTTACTGGTGTGAGTACCTGTGACGTGTGTATCATCATGAGTAGAGTGTGTTACTGGTGTGAGTACCTGTGACATGTGTATCATCATCAGTGGAGTGTGTTACTGGTGTGAGTACCTGTGACGTGTGTATCATCATGAGTGGAGTGTGTTACTGGTGTGAGTACCTGTGACGTGTGTATCATCATGAGTGGAGTGTGTTACTGGTGTGAGTACCTGTGACGTGTGTATCATCATGAGTGGAGTGTGTTACTGGTGTGAGTACCTCTGGTGTGAGTGGAGTGTGTTACTGGTGTGAGTACCTGTGACGTGTGTATCATCATCAGTGGAGTGTATTACTGGTGTGAGTACCTGTGACGTGTGTATCATCATCAGTGGAGTGTGTTACTGGTGTGAGTACCTGTGACGTGTGTATCATCATGAGTGGAGTGTGTTACTGGTGTGAGTACCTGTGACGTGTGTATCATCATGAGTGGAGTGTGTTACTGGTGTGAGTACCTGTGACGTGTGTATCATCATCAGTAGAGTGTGTTACTGGTGTGAGTACCTGTGACGTGTGTATCATCATCAGTGGAGTGTGTTACTGGTGTGAGTACCTGTGACGTGTGTATCATCATGAGTAGAGTGTGTTACTGGTGTGAGTACCTGTGACGTGTGTATCATCATCAGTGGAGTGTGTTACTGGTGTGAGTACCTGTGACGTGTGTATCATCATCAGTGGAGTGTGTTACTGGTGTGAGTACCTGTGACGTGTGTATCATCATCAGTGGAGTGTGTTACTGGTGTGAGTACCTGTGACATGTGTATCATCATGAGTGGAGTGTATTACTGGTGTGAGTACCTGTGATGTGTGTATCATCATCAGTAGAGTGTGTTACTGGTGTGAGTACCTGTGACGTGTGTATCATCATCAGTGGAGTGTGTTACTGGTGTGAGTACCTGTGACGTGTGTATCATCATCAGTGGAGTGTGTTACTGGTGTGAGTACCTGTGACGTGTGTATCATCATGAGTGGAGTGTGTTACTGGTGTGAGTACCTGTGACGTGTGTATCATCATGAGTGGAGTGTGTTACTGGTGTGAGTACCTGTGACGTGTGTATCATCATGAGTGGAGTGTGTTACTGGTGTGAGTACCTGTGACATGTGTATCATCATGAGTGGAGTGTATTACTGGTGTGAGTACCTGTGACGTGTGTATCATCATGAGTAGAGTGTGTTACTGGTGTGAGTACCTGTGACGTGTGTATCATCATCAGTGGAGTGTGTTACTGGTGTGAGTACCTGTGACGTGTGTATCATCATCAGTGGAGTGTGTTACTGGTGTGAGTACCCGTGACGTGTGTATCATCATCAGTGGAGTGTATTACTGGTGTGAGTACCTGTGACGTGTGTATCATCATGAGTAGAGTGTGTTACTGGTGTGAGTACCTGTGACGTGTGTATCATCATCAGTGGAGTGTGTTACTGGTGTGAGTACCTGTGACGTGTGTATCATCATCAGTGGAGTGTGTTACTGGTGTGAGTACCTGTGACGTGTGTATCATCATCAGTAGAGTGTGTTACTGGTGTGAGTACCTGTGACGTGTGTATCATCATGAGTGGAGTGTGTTACTGGTGTGAGTACCTGTGACGTGTGTATCATCATGAGTAGAGTGTGTTACTGGTGTGAGTACCTGTGACGTGTGTATCATCATCAGTGGAGTGTGTTACTGGTGTGAGTACCTGTGACGTGTGTATCATCATCAGTAGAGTGTGTTACTGGTGTGAGTACCTGTGACGTGTGTATCATCATGAGTGGAGTGTGTTACTGGTGTGAGTACCTGTGACGTGTGTATCATCATCAGTAGAGTGTTTTACTGGTGTGAGTACCTGTGACATGTGTATCATCATGAGTGGAGTGTATTACTGGTGTGAGTACCCGTGACGTGTGTATCATCATGAGTGGAGTGTGTTACTGGTGTGAGTACCTGTGACGTGTGTATCATCATGAGTGGAGTGTGTTACTGGTGTGAGTACCTGTGACGTGTGTATCATCATCAGTAGAGTGTGTTACTGGTGTGAGTACCTGTGACGTGTGTATCATCATCAGTAGAGTGTGTTACTGGTGTGAGTACCTGTGACGTGTGTGGCTCGAGCCAGCGTGAGGATGAGCGCTCGGTTCAGCTCCTCGGACTCCGCCGACAGCACAGTTTTCGGGTCGTTGAGGAAGCGTGTGAACTGAGGCTGAACCTCTGAACTCCCCAGAGCCGTGATGAGCCTCAGAGCGGTGCTCTCCACACTGCACACACACACACAGTGAGATGACACCACCTACCACAGCTGTATACACAAAATATATGCAGTATACACAGAGCATGCTGTATCCCATAATGGGATAGTACACTAAAAAGGATGGTACGTTTCGCACCTCGGTTTAGAAGTCATAGATGTACAATACACTACTACAGTACATTAATAGAAAACTAAACGGTAACACTTCAAAATATGGTTCCTTTGTTAACATGAGTTTACCACATTTAACATTTAGTATGTTTGTACTTTGTTAACATTTATGTCAAATACTTCTAAAACACTTCTTAATATTAATGTTAATTTCAACATTTACTAATACATTATTAAAATCAAAAGTTGTATCTGTTCATATTTAATGAACCTGCACTAACAGTGAAGTTATATTTTGCATTGTCTGTGTATGATGTATTGCTCATTGTTAATGAACGCATTAATTAACGTTAGCTAACAAAATCTCATTGTAAAGTGTTACCAACAAAATGTTTTTTTTTTTTTTTTTGGAAGAAACTATGGCTGTCTTTAAAGGTGCAGCGATGTCACGCGTTTTTTAGGCCAAAACATTTTTTGTCACATCCAGCAAACATCTCCTCACTATCCGCTCGCTGCCTGTCCCCTGAACACACTGTAGATAAATGCGGTCTCTGTAGACACCACAGGCTCCACAAACGGCGAGAAAAACAAACTGGCCCAGCCTGGACCACGAAACATAACAAACAGTGCTCCAGCCAATCACTGACAAGAATGATTTGGGGGTGGGGGGTGGGGGGTTAGTGCGCGTGCACATGAACAGGGGTGTGTGGGGGGAGTGGAGGAGAGGGAAGCATGAAGAGAGAAGTTAGCTAGAGGAGAGATGCAAAACACTCTTGGCGCTGGTGTTTATGGTGCTGTTGTAAATAAGGGAAGAGATTTGAAGTGCTTCTACTTTTGGATGAAAAATATTTTGCAAAATGTATATTTTAGTAAGTAAGAATAGTTTAGTTTATTTTAGTAAGAATTATTGTACACTGTCTGTTTGACGTGCATGTGCTCGCCGGTGCTTATTCAGTGAAGACTGTGAAGTTTCAACAGAGACTCGTGTGGCTTTTTTTTTACCATCATTACAGATGATATAAGATTTATGCGCTGAGAAAAAGTCCTCTCAAATGCAAGTGCAATAGGAAACTGAGTGTTTCAGATTACGTTCAGCACACACACAGAACTGCAGGCATGTGTAGAGTTAGATTATAGAAAGACTCGTAATGAACACTTTGGGTATGAATACGTGTACCGCTACACCCCTACAAAGAGGATAACTGGCAGACTCGTGCTGAATGAAGAGTATTGTGCTGAGGTCATGTGACTACAAGGTAACATCCTACTGTTTGAAAATGCATCACATCATAACGTGTTCTGACTATTTAAAATATTGTAGGACGGTATATTCTGCGCACCGCAGATTTACAGCACTTTTGAATGTTAGTCGTCATGAGCACGCTGTGATTAGCTTGAAGTAGAGACCTGCATTCCCGCAGGATTACATCACACGACCCAACGCGGGACTGGATCTGATCTCATAGCATGAATTAGTGTTGGTGTGAGTGTGTGGGCGGAGTCTAGCCAGTGTTGGCGTGAGTGTGTGGGCGGAGTCTAGCCAGTGTTGGTGTGAGTCTGTGGGCGGAGTCTAGACAGTGTGAGTGTGTGGGCGGAGTCTAGCCAGTCTTGGTGTGAGTGTGTGGGCGGAGTCTAGCCAGTGTTGGTGTGAGTGTGTGGGCGGAGTCTAGCCAGTCTTGTTGTGAGTGTGTGGGCGGAGTCTAGCCAGTGTTGGTGTGAGTGTGTGGGCGGAGTCTAACCAGTGTTGGTGTGAGTGTGCAGGCGGAGTCTAACCAGTGTGAGTGTGTGGGCGGAGTCTAGCCAGTCTTGGTGTGAGTGTGTGGGCGGAGTCTAGCCAGTGTTGGTGGGTGTGTGGGCGGAGTCTAACCAGTGTTGGTGTGAGTGTGCGGGCGGAGTCTAACCAGTGTGAGTGTGTGGGCGGAGTCTAGCCAGTGTTGTGTGAGTGTGTGGGCGGAGTCTAGCCAGTGTTGGTGTGTGTGTGGGCGGAGTCTATGTTGGTGTGAGTGTGTGGGCGGAGTCTAGCCAGTGTTGGTGTGAGTGTGTGGGCGGAGTCTAACCAGTGTTTTGTGTGTGGTCGGAGTCTAGCCAGTGTGAGTGTGTGGGCGGAGTCTAGCCAGTGTTGTGTGAGTGTGTGGGCAGAGTCTAGCCAGTGTTGGTGTGAGTGTGTGGGCGGAGTCTATGTTGGTGTGAGTGTGTGGGCGGAGTCTAGCCAGTGTTGGTGTGAGTGTGTGGGCGGAGTCTAACCAGTGTTTTGTGTGTGGTCGGAGTCTAGCCAGTGTGAGTCTGTGGGCGGAGTCTAGCCAGTGTTGTGTGAGTGTGTGGGCGGAGTCTAACCAGTGTTGGCGTGAGTGTGTGGGCGGAGTCTAGCCAGTGTTGGTGTGAGTGTGTGGGCGGAGTCTAGCCAGTGTTGGCGTGAGTGTGTGGGCGGAGTCTAGCCAGTGTTGGTGTGAGTGTGTGGGCGGAGTCTAACCAGTGTTGGTGTGAGTGTGTGGGCGGAGTCTAACCAGTGTTGGCGTGAGTGTGTGGGCAGAGTCTAGCCAGTGTTGGCGTGAGTGTGTGGGCGGAGTCTAGCCAGTGTTGGCGTGAGTGTGGGCGGAGTCTAACCAGTGTTGGTGTGAGCGGAGTCTAACCAGTGTTGGTGTGAGTGTGTGGGCGGAGTCTAGCCAGTGTGAGTGTGTGGGCGGAGTCTAACCAGTGTTGATGTGAGTGTGTGGGCGGAGTCTAACCAGAGGTGCAGCTGGTTCTGGTTGGTCTGTGGAACAGCGGCGAGCGAGTGAAGGTGTGACAGGAGCTGCACGCGGTAATGAGGCTGAATGTGGTGCATGCGGTAACTGAACATCTCCAGCAGCGTGTGCAGGATCCCCCACGCGTGAGACTTGAACACGTTCGGCAGAAGCTGACCTAGAAGAGGGTCAGAGAAACACACAGTCACATCAAAGGACAAGGACTGAAGGACAGAAATCAGAAACATCTGTGACGTGTGCATCAGACTTACTGATGAAGCCTTTAATGCCGAGGGACTCGATCTCCATGTAGACCAGCAGTCGGCTGTACGTCTCCACCAAGGCGGGGGCCAGGGCAAGACTGGACTTGGCGTGGGCCAGTTTAATAACACGGGTTGCAATGCTGTGGATCAAGCTAAAGGGAAGAACAGAAGCTCCTCTGAGAATGTGGCACTTGAATAAGCAAAACTACAACAATTGACACTTGCATGCATCTGCATTTATCTATGGGATATAACACTTATGTGATTTGCTGAAGACACATTTATGCACAGAGAGGACTAGCAAAGCATACATGAAGATACATGCATAAATGATTTTTAAAAGTTTAGGCAGCTCAAAAGTACAGTACCGTCTAATTCAGACGCTGACCAACATCAACAGAAATGTTTATCTGGTTTTGTCGGATCAGTCTTCCCCCTGCCACCATCTTTTAGCGTTGATGTGTGCTTGTTTTTACTGACTGAACATGTACAATCAGCTTTTGTTACAGAATTTATGTACTGTAATCTGGTGACTATCGGCGTTGACCGGTGTCTGTCTGTGACGTGATGATAAAACCCTCAAATGCATGAGGTACAAATCGAGGCTAAAACTGAGAGTTGAGAGTCAATAATTGTATCCGACAATCTCTAGACTAAGTGTCCATCCCTGCTCCAAAACATCTGCCTTTTATTTTCAAGTCATCTTGAACACCTTGATTAGCTGGTTCAGGTGTGTTCAATAAGGATTGGAGTTGAACTCTTGGCCTCCCCTACTATAGAAGTTCAAATGGAGGCTACAACAGAGCATCCAGCACCATGGAGGAATCCCATGCAGGTGCTAGAGACCCAATTAGTAAACAGTCGTGATCCTACTGAAGCCATCATAACATGCTGAAAAGCCATCAAACGCACGTTAAAAGGTAGAGTGGACTGTCTCTTCTCAAGAAATATAACGATCTCTAGAGCAGAGGTGTCCAACACTGTCCTTCAGAGTTTAGCTCCAATACACATGTCTGGATCTACTGATCCTGAAGACCTTGATTAGCTGGTTCAGATGTGTTGATTAGGGTTGAAGTTAAACTCTACTGGAAGTTGGTCGTCCAGGAGAAGGATTAGGATTACCAAGGAGGGTACCTACAGAGGGTCCCAAGAGGGAGATGCCATCCTATTAATAAAACAGACATGATCCCACTTGAAGGCATCATAATGTGCTCAAAAAATCATTAAACACACCATAAAAGGTTAATTGGAGCATCCTCAAGAGATGTTGTAATCTCTACAATCCTGCTCCTGGGGGCCACTGTCCTGCAGAGCTCCAACACCTGCCTGGAAGTTTCTAGTGACCCTGAAGACCTTGACTAGCTGGTTCAGGCGTGTTTGATTAGAGATTAATTTAAACTCTGCTGGAAGGTGGTCCTCTAGGAGCAGGGATGGACACCCTAGAACAGGGGTCTTCAGACTCTGTGCTGGAGGGCCACTGTCCTGCAGAGCTCCAACTGGCCTCAACACTCCTGGCTGGAAGTTTCTAGCATGTCTAGTAAGACAGTGGCTGAATCAGAAATCACCCCCATTACCCTTAAATAGGGCACTATTTGAGGGGACAGCCATTTGTAGTGGTGTCCGAAACCATAGTGGACATTATTGAGTGCACTTATTCAATCCAACATTGTACAATCGATGTCCGCTCAACGGCTGTCCGAATTCGCTCATTTGTTTTCATTCACTCCTTTAAGTGAACAGTATAAGTGGACTAACGTAGTTTAGTTTAGTAGGTGGATTTAATTGGGATTGGAGCTGAACTCTGGAGGACAGTGGCTCATTAGGAGCAGGACTGGACACCCCCCCCCTAGAATGATTATGTTGATTTGTGGATGGTGGAGGGACCTGTGCCACTTTATTGCATTAGAATCCACAGTAGAAGGAGCTGAAGTGCTTTTAGTATGGAAGCACTGTCCTTCTGTAGGGAGACAAGCCATAATGGTGCCCCCAACAACAGAGCGAATGGGGTCTTCATACCATGTGTAATGGGGTCTTCGTACCATATTTTGCTGGTCAATGAGGAACAAAATTCAGGGATTAGCCCTCTCTGTCCAGAAGTGGCTGAAGCAGCTCCACTGGTGGAAATGTGTACAGGAGAGTCCATGCACCAGATCGCCCACTCCACGGACAGGGCAGGAGTCCACCACACCTCATCTGTGTGCTCTGGCCTCAGCCTCTGCTAGTCTTGACACACTGCTTGCTGGCAGAGCAGACAACTGTTGCTCTCAAAACGGATGATTATTACTTATGCCAATTTAGTGGCATGAGAAACTGAGTCATAAAACACACCACTGAGAGCTTCACTCCCAACAGTCGAAAAGTCCAGATGGGGACAAATGACTCTTGAGAAGGTCAGAGAAGGCCAGCCACGAGACACCAGAGCACATCAAGAGAAGGTCATCACTGGCTTCTCCTCTGCATCTCATTGTCCAGATGGACATGCAGATTTAAAATAGCTGAAATGACAGCAACTTTATCAGGTTGTGGCTTGATGGTGTTCTCAAAGCAGACAAGAGCTGGAAAATGGATGAAATTATACACTAGCCACATTACTTGCCATGGCAGGATGGGAACATTTATTGTCATAATGTGTTGTTTGGCTGTGAATAAAAGTGTCTTGAGCATTTCACACGACAGTATGATATCCCATAATACTGACTGAATGGACATTAGTCCGAGTAGAACATATATAATTTGATGATTTAATCACGGCAGGTGAGACAGCTTATTTTCTGACCAGTTTTTTTCTTTCTATGAAAAAGATTTGACCTAAAATGACCAAGGTCAGAACATGTGGTGTTGATTTCAATCAAACAGTGTCTCTTTTTGAGTGTTTAAGTGTGAAGACAGCAGGAAAATTCAGTTCTTAACACTGAACAAAACCACATATCTGTATCAGATCAGAAGAGGCATCATAGCACTGACGTGATGACACAGGTGTGTGTGTGTGTATTATATGTGTCAAAGCGGCTTCAAATGTGGAGAGAATTACACTTCAGACCGTTTATACATTTATACATGAATATAGATGCAGATCACAGGTCCGTTTGCAACATTTCTGGCATCCTGTCATGACTCCTTACCTCAGCATGACCAAAAAGGTCTACAGTGACCAGCAGCCAATCAGAACACACTACCGGTCAAAAGCTTTGAATAATTGAGGTTTTTAATATGTGTCTAAAAAGTCTCTTATTCTCACCAAAGCTGCATTTATTTGATACACTTTCAAAAGCAAGTAAAACATCTAAAATCTTAATCATTCTAGTCTTTTGACCAGTAGTGTATGTGATTTAAAGGTGACATATCATGAAAATCTGACTTTTTCCGTGATTAAGTGCTATAATCGGGTCCCCGGTGCTTCTACCAACCCAGAAAACATGAAAAGTGAAACCCAGTAACTTTGTTTTGGTGAGCCTTTCTCTGCAAGCATGTCAAAAAATAAGCAGAAAATAAGCGTAGGAAGAGGATCTAATTATAATATTACGCCCCTTAATCTGTACATTTCCACTCACGGCGAACCATTTGGTTTACAACAGTGTAACCAGTTCTGACACAATGGCAAGCTCGTGTAAAGGCTCCGCCCTCTTCTGAACGGAGGCGGAGCAACAGCTCATTTGCATTTAAAGGGACACATAAAAACGGAATGTTTTTGCTCACACCCAAAAAGGGGCAAATTTGACAAGCTATAATAAATGATCTTGAGGGTATTTTGAGCTGAAATTGTACAGACACATTCTGGGGACACCAGAGATTTATATTACATCTTGTGAAAAGGGGCATAATATGTCACCTTTAATAAACAGCAGATTTCAGACCACTGAGACTTTACAGTGAAAGCACTGGCAGAAAGATTGAAGTCATTGCTGTTATCAGTTATAGCGTCAGAGTGTGTGTGTGTGTGTGTGTGTGTGTGTGTGTGTGCCTCCTCTCACCTCATCTTAGCGTGGACCGTGAGGGAGTCCAGCAGGTTCATGGGTAGAGGCGTGACGGAGCCGGACGCCATGCAGTTGGTGCCGGGCAGAGTGATGCGCATGCTGCCGTTCCCGTAGATGGTCTCCACCAGGACGCCCATGGGCAGCGTGAAGCACTCGGAGTTCGTGGAGTACGCGTTACACAGCAGAGCGATCTTATAGTCGTTCATCGGCAGACTCTTACTGCGCAGACTCTGCTGAAGAAACCTGAACACAGAGAGATGAAGCAGGTGTGTGTAGTTGGACAGTCAGTCCGTGTGGAGCGTGTGTGTGTGTGTGTGTGTGTGTGTGTGTGTGTGTGTGTGTGTGTGTGTGTGTGTGTGTGTGAGTGAGTGAGTGAGTGAGTGAGTGAGTGTGTGTGTGTGTGTGTGTGGGGTAGGTTTAGGGGTTGGGTTAGTGTAAGGGGACAGAATATAGAGTTTAATTTACAGTACAGTATAAAAACCACTACGTCCATGGAGAGTCCTCACAAAGATAGCGAACCAGACGTGTGTGTGTGTGTGTGGATGTATCTGAGTGTGTGGATGTGTGTGTGTGCGTGTGCGTGTCTTACTCATGGTGCAGCTTGAGCGAGTGTGGGATGGGGATCTGGAGTTTGGAGTTGTCGTTCTGAGCTTTGCGGTTCAGGTGAATCCAAATGCAGGTCATAGCGAAGGCGTGAGTGGACTGGGGCTTGTTGATGTCCGGCACTGGAATACACTACACACACACACACACACACAGAGAGACACACACAGACACACGCAATTCAACATGCTGTCAAGAAGCATACAAGAGCCAGTGAATCATCTACACCGTTTCTTTCTTCTCTTCATGCTGAGCACAGAGTTCTCGTGTGCATCATAATCTGAGTGTGGAGAAGAGAAGATTTCAACTTAAATGTCAGTCTGTTTCCTCATACAACGCATCATGTGACTTCAGATGATCTTAAATGTGGCTTCTCTCTTAATGTGCCAAACAAATAGCCTGGAAATCCAGACCTAAATCTGAGAGATTAATGGTCTGGCATCGACTAATGAAGCTCGGCCAGCTCGAGGGGCGGCACCAAACATGCATTTGAAGATCTCACTGCACGCAATTGGATAACACTACGACCAATCACAACAAGCCCCATACGCTTAGCTACCAGCGGAGCTAACTGGTAGATTAGACTCTTGCCGTATCCGGTCGGCAAAACAGCAAAAACGCCCTTCTTGCAAAGGAAGGATTCGAGCGGCGTCTTCTGTTCCTCTTTTAGAGAAAAGCCAAGTCTAACTCGTTCACTGTAGCGGCCAAAGCCGTTTCAAACAACTGGTGTTCATCCATAGCCATCTTGCAATGTTTACTAATGACTTCGACGTCACAGCGCTGTCGTCATCTCGCCTCTGGCCCGCCTATATCAGGTAACCCGCTGTGATTGGTGCAGCTCAGATCGAGGGGCATATTTAATGAGCTTCATTACTCGACGGCAGAGTAACTCGCTGAGCAAATTCAACTTGTGCTCTCGCGAGAACTCTGGATTACCAGGGTATAAAACAAAGTAAAGATGTAACAAATCCTTTTCATTATCAGTAAATGCAACAGAAAAAACATGATGCTTTTAACAATAATTCGGTAACACTTTACAATAAGTTTCATTAGTTCCCATAATTTAACTACATTAGTTAACATGAATTAATAATGAACTGTGCTTCTACAGTGTTAATTTTAACATTTATTCATAAATTAGTCAAATCAAGAGTTGTATTTGTTAACATTAGTTAATGCACTGTGAACTAACATGAACAATGAACACCTGTATTTTTATTCACTAACATTAACAAAGATGAACAAATACAGTAACAAATGTATTGCTCATGGTTAGTTCATGTTAGTTAATACATTAATGTTAACAAATGAACCTTATTATGAAGTGTTACCAATAATTCTCCTCAAATCTGTGCATTTATTATTAGAATAGTTTTGCTGAAGGATATCGTCCAGCGAACGGCTCTTCCATGAAAGTGCTTTATGTAGCAGTCTGGAAAGTTTAGGTAGGACATTGTTTTCCGAAATGAATGATAACAACTTGTTCACCCTGATTCCCTGAAATTGCGTAAATCCGTCCAACAAGATCAAAGCTTCCATTAGCCAAATTCTTGCCATTTTCATGTGTGAAATGCATGAAAGGGGTCGTGAGCATCCTTCAGTGGAGCAGGAGCTGCCGGCACACGGCACGGTTTACAGGGATCTGTCAGAGCATCCAGACTCCTCAGCTTGATTGATGGAGAAATCTTTAATGCTTTCCTCTGGGCGAGCATCTAATTGCCTTGTGCTCGTTACATCCGTTAGTTAAACGACCGTCTGCTGGGCAGTGGCGGCACATCTGTCATCATTCACAGATGCTGTGGACTAATGGCTGGAAAACAGCAGCTTGTCTTTCATCAGCTGTCCTGCTGGGGATCGACACGCGGACAGCGTAAAGCTAACAACTCTGGCGGTTAAACGAGTTAACACTGCGTGCGAACATCACTAATCACACCAACTGCCTATTTCAGCGAGCCAATACTGGCAGCACTAATGACAGATGGCTGATACGGTTAGCCTGTCTGTTGACTATATGGTACCTTTAAAACACTCAGGTGGGAATCACTGAACTGAATCTGCTGACAGCGCAGTTTGTTTGCATGCAGTTACTGCGCTGCTTTAGTGCCTGACTCACCAAAGTAATTACACAGATCAAGCAATGGGACACTGTTTGCTAAACACTATTTGCACGGCGCAGTTCGGATCTCAGCATGATGAAAGTGGCCTTTACTACACCACACATCTGGATAAATGGGCGATTATAGCACATCATCTGGTCAACATCGGCTGGTTTACTGCGCTCATGATCACTAGGAAATACACACAAACATCCCTTTATATAAACGCTCATTTATCAGCTGCTTTCAAGTGGCACTATTAGCGTGATGAGAGGCAAAAAGCACAGTTTTGTGAATAAAGCTCAAACAGTTATGAGCCTAATTTGAGGCGTGTTTGAGCAGAATGTAATGACAGATCATTTAATGTCACCCTGTAATCATTTTATCCCTTAAAACTCACCTTTGATTATCAAAATACATATTTAAACTTTTTTCCTTGAATGAAATGCCTTTAAATTTCTCGAATGTAACTCGACACCCTTGCCTCATTTAGCATACGTGGTTCTATGAATATGCAAATGAAAAGGGTCCTGAGCCGGGACTTGAACTCGGGTCGCTTGAACCGCAGCTACATATCGGAGCGGGCCATCGGATCCCACGTGAGCAACTCTAATATGAGAGAAATACAAACTAAACTCCTGATCGCACAAATTCCTATTGATGAGACTAAATTACGCCGAGCACTGGCAAAATTGACTGCATTTGTTAGTCCAAATACAGTTATCTCCTTTGTCGCCTTTAGCATTTTAATAAAGAGCTCTGTCTCGTATTCTGTCCAAACACACCGTGTCATCTACGTCAGGTGACTGTAAATGCGCAAAAACTGTTTCCATTGCAGTTTTGCGAAATATTTATTTTTCGAATTGCCTGAAAAACCTCCTCATGCGAGCGGAAAAACTTTTTTGCGATAAATGGGAGTTTTTGCGCAAATTACGTGTTTCCATTGGGCGTATTTTCAATTCGCAATTTCAATAAGCACAATTTGAAGGGTAATGGAAACGCGGCTAGTGTGTTCAGACTGACACAGATTTCCAGTTGTGTGACACGTCCCCGCTGCATCCCAGAGACTGTGGCACTGAACTGTGAGTCAAAGCGTCTGCTAAGTGTCTGCTAATGACCGACTGAATAATCGAGCTAGCAGAGCAGACACGAGTGCATGAAGCCTTGATCAGATGACCTTAACCAACAGCATGTTTAGAGTGTCACATTAAGAATTGATGAAGCAGAGCCTCGTTCACCTCTTTCTCGGGATACAGCAGGTCGAAGAGCTTCATGACGGGCAGGAAGTCGGCGAGCGCGTTCTTCTGGATGCTCCCGGAGATGAACTGCAGCAGGACCCACATCAGGTGATCCCGGCCCTTGATCAGGCCCCGGCCCGCCAGCTGCTCAGAGCAAACACACAGTCACTGAAGAACACGCCAGAGAGGACAACAAGTGTAACTCACATGCAAGAATGTGTGCTTTTGTGTGGCTCTGTCCCAAACACTGCGATTCATGTGAACTTTTGGCCTGATTTTGTTCGAAATGACCAGTTTGCGCTTCGATTTCGCTTGATGTATTTATAGGGGCTTTTACTTGTAATAATTGGACGGTGTGTGTCGTCAGAGATGTGTTCTGGCACGGGACATCCTCACCCCTCCATTCTCCCAGCTGTTTGTTGTCTTTACTATTCTGTCACATTAAAAGCACTTGACAATGTATACACAGTCAAAGACACCTTCAACATTTCTCACATTATCACAGTTATTCACTATAGTTTAGAAAATGGTGATAAAATATGAGCAGAACTCAGTTGATATTTGACTGGTTTTGTCCGTCCTTCTGTTAGACTGTCTCACACATGAATTATGTTGAATATCTGTCAGCTGTTAAATTTAATTACACAATTAGATAATACCAGTTTAGCTCAACCAATCACCAAGCAATGCTTCATTTTGTTCAGTCTGTGTGTAAAAATTAGTAATTAAAGAAAAATATGGTCAGGTCAAAGTGTCTGAATAATTTTTGGTCCCAAATTTTTATATATTATACTGGTAGTCACTGTATGAAGATTATTTGGGTATAATATGTCACAGTTTATTTTATTTTGCTCTCCTCACTTACATAAATGAACTATAGTGTCCTGCACACACTAGTGAAAAATATCAAAAATGGTATCTTTTGTCTGAATAATGTTTGGTTTCACTGTAAGTATGAATTACATAGCTACCTCACTACATTGTTAAAGCAATTGTTCACCCAGATATGAAAATATAATCAACCTCATGAAAATTTCAACAAGCCTGCATGACTTTTTCTACAGTGGAACTGTAAGATGTTTATCGTATCTCTTTTCCACACAATGACAGCATTTCTTAAGCAGGAGCTCAAGCTCCACAACGGCCACAAGCCTCAAGCAAACATTACACAAGTAGTTTATATGACTCATGTGCTATATGCTATATCTTCTTAAGCAGTGTTATTCTAATATCACTGATATACTAGTTGTTATATAGTAATGAAAGTGTTTTTTTTATGGTTTCAGTTAATGATAATAAACCTGTTCTGCAATCATATGACATTTGCACTGGCTTTTGACTATAAAAAATGTCTCTTTTAGTTGCATCATCCCACAACTGATGATTTTAGCGTCAATGAACATCACTGGATCTTCCGTACATCAGAGCCAGTCTGAGTAAGCCGTCTATCACTTTCACTTAACATTGTGTTGACATTTTCTATTCAGAAATAAACTATTTGCGAAATTAGAGGTGACACTTTATAATAAGGTTCATTAGTTAAAGGGATGGTTCGGAGTAAAATCAACCTAGGGTTCTTTGCACCATGACCTCGATCCTTATGGATCGCTTTCTGCCAGGACTTTTATGTGCTTTTCCCAAACCACTGAAGTGACGTCGACGTCCGGGTTAGCGATAGCATTAGCCATCAGGCAAGTGTTATTTAAATAAACTCCTGATGTACTTACAAACTTTCCAGTGCCTCGTTTTATGAGTACAGAACCTGTTTGTACTACTGTAGAAGTTTGGTGCCATTCTGGACATTATTAGTGGGGTAATTTACCAGATACAGCCTTGGATCCATTAGCGCCTGCACTAACCCATCCGGCTGATCTCTCTAAATAAGCTCTAACTTTAATAATGTTCAACCAAGTGAAAAAAGGCTTCTGGGGGGGGTTTGGCTCGAGGTCATGGTGCAAAGGACCCTAGGCTGATTTTACTTTAATCTAATGAACCTTATTGTAAAGTGTCACCAAATCAGATGTTAGTAACACTTCCGCAAATACTCCGTATCACAGCAATCTAAAGCATCGCTAACAGTGGACACACGGCTTAAAAACAGCTTGAATTTGGGTCTTCGTAGCTATCGTAAGATTTGGAATATATCTCACATGAGTCTTACGGACTACTTATATCATACGGCTGTGGCGTTCTCTGTTGTTTGTGGAGCTTGGCCACTTTGAGCTGTCACTGTGAAGACAGTAAGTCATCGGGGTTTGGATGGCTGTGAGTAAGTGGCTCCTAAGTCTAAGTGGTGCTACTGAAGACAGGCTTTGGGCCACTGAAGCGCACCTTCTGATGTAGCGACAGCACCATGTGAGGGAAGCTGGCAAACTGGAAGAGCACGAAGAAGATGAGCTGGCTGGAGAGGTGCTGCCACAGGAGCTGACTGGTGCCGCCGTCGTCGAACTGCTCCTCCGTCTCCGACCGCTCCATGGCGTACACCACCAGGTCCACCAGCTGGTCCTCCAGAACCGGGCATCTCTGCTTGTGCTGCGAGAGGGCAGAGCGGTGGACAGAGGCGCACTCTTACACAGACCACAACCACTGCACACACACACACCAGTAACCGGGCTGTGGCATCACGGCATACACCGCCTCGACCACACACATTAGTGATGTCTGTCACACACGCCCCATTTCCTACTCTTCAGTTTACTTCACACCCACTGGATAGTTCAGTATGAGTTCTTCAGTGCACTAGTAGGCATAAAACTATCATTTTCAGCATCTATCCGACTTCCTCCGCACCACTGTTAGACGGGTGAATAGGCATCGCTGACACGTGAATAAGATGCTGATGCCAAGGTTATAGCCAGAAACTTTTGAAGAAAACTTTTTCATTAGCTTAAAAAAATAGCGAAAATGCGAGCGAAATCATAAATTAGGATGAAAAGGACAGTTAAAGGAGTAGTTCACTTCAGAATTATAGTTTCCTGATCATTTACTCTCCCCCACGTCATCCATGATGTTCATGTCTTTCTTTCTTCAGTGGAAAAGAAATGAAGGTTTTTGAGGAAAACGTTCCAGGATGTTCCTCCATATAGTGTCTTCAATGGGGTCCAGCGGGTCGAAGGTCCAGATGTGAGTTTCAGTGCAGCTTCAAAGTCTCGACACGATCCAGCCGAGGAATAAGAGTCTTATCTAGACAAACCAGCGGACATTTTAGAACAAAAATAAACATTTATACACTTTTTAACCACAAATTACGTAACCACACATTATGTAATCACGTTGAAATGTCAAACGTGACGTAGGCGGAAGTACCGACTCAGTGTTTACAAAGCAAACGTGCAAAGACTGAGTCAAACACCATGTACAAAAAATAAATAATAATGAAAACGATGTTGGACGATTTTGAAATTGGAGGAGAAAATGAGATGTAGATTTTCGGCCTGCGCTCCCTTTCTGAACCAGAACACGCGTGACCTTTCAACCTGATGACGTAATGTGTGTCGCATCGCAGAGCTAGTGCAAGACCAGCATTTGTGGATAAAAATATATAAATGTTTATTGTTTTTTATAAAATGGCCGCTGGTTTGTCTAGATGAGACTCTTATTCCTCGGCTGGATCGTGTCGAGACTTTGAAGCTGCACTGAAACTCACATCTGGCCCTTCGACCCGCTGGCCCCATTGAAGACACTATATGGAGGAACATCCTGGAACGTTTTCCTCAAAAACCTTCATTTCTTTTCCACTGAAGAAAGAAAGACATGAACATCTTGGATGACGTGGGGGAGAGTAAATGATCAGGAAATTTTTATTCTGAAGTGAACTAATCCTTTAAATCTAAAATGACCTAAAATGGTCAGATGTTTTGATTTCTCAAGACTGACTTTAGACTGGGTTGAGTCATAAACCGACATGTACAACAATCACAGTTCGTTTCTGTACATGTTATTTAGGACACACATCATTAAGATGACACCAAAATAATAAACCAGAGTGCAGCGCCACCATACATGTGAAGGCAACATGAAGGAAATGATGTCCTTTAGATGGCTTTAAACAAATCTCTTAAAAATATTATATTTAATACGCATATGGAACAAATTGTGGTGCCATGCAGAACAGCTCAAACAGTAGAGTTCGATTCCCAGGGAAAGAATGTAAATGTGTACCTTGAAATGCAATGCAAGTCACTTTCGATAAAAGCGTCTGCCAAATGAATAAATGTAAATGCAAATGTATATTCAGGGTTAATCTGCTCGCCTGTACATAGTGTGCATCATTCATAAGGCGTGTACAGAATTGGATCTTTTAATAACGTTGTCTTATTATATTAATAATTGGTACAAATGACTGGTGGTCAGCTGTTTTGCTCTCCAGGAGGGAAAATAAGGGCGTGAGGTGAAAACTATGAATCTCTGGGGTTTGTAGCTTTTGCACTCCCTTTTTCAGTTTGTACGCCTTCTAATCTGTGCTTTTATTCCTAATATCTGACCAAATTAGTCTTGAGCAAATCAGCTAAACTAAATAAGCATCTATTCCCCAACCCAGGGACAGTTACAGACATGATAAACATGAGCTGCTGTATTGACTGAACACACAGAGCATATTCAACACGGCCTCACGACAGTCACAGGAGATGGACAAACACAAATGGGACACGCTTCACAGCAAACACACACACACACCACTGAAAGCATGGCATGAAGATGCTCACAGAAGCCCTGATCGCGAGGGAAGCTGCAGTGCATCTGCGGGACAGTGACGCCCCCTGGTGCTGGCGGGACAGAAGTGCGGGACGATCCCGACCCCTCTGTTCCCGATGCACCGCAGCTTCCCTGTAAGAGGCATGCAGGGACTGATCTATCAGCGGCGCTGGGTGTGTCTGCGCATCCGTCAGCGCTTTACTGATGCTGTTTGTGTGCTATGTTTAAAGACCCCATGAAATGGAAGAGTTTTCTCCACTGTATTGAAACAGGAAGGCAGGATCTATCCACTTTGTTCTTAAAGTCCCCCTGTAGTCAATAAATTGATCCCTTAAAACTCCTCTTTGATCACCAAAATTATTTTTTCCTTAAATAAAATGTCATCATGCCTTAAAATATCTTGAATGTAACTCGACACCCTTGCCTCATTTAGTATGCGCGGTTCTATGAATATGCAAATGAGCCCCGCCTCCACTCACTCGCTCAGCTCAGAGATCCACTGGTTGACGATCACACGTTGATCTGATTGGTTACAAGGTAGTTTGTGACGTCAGAAACACCAGCGATTTCAAAGCGTGTTTTGGAGACTGTCTTTGGACAAAATTTTTATTAAAAATCCAGTTTTTAATGTTGTTTATGTGTCTATGTGGTGTTTTTAATGTGCTTTAAGACAAAGCATGTGTAAATTCATAAGTCGACAGCATTGCTGAGTATTTCCTCCTTAAAACTGCAGTGAACCAAAGACAGTCTCAAAAACACGCTTTGAAATCGCTGGTGTTTCTGACGTCACAAACTACCTTGTAACCAATCAGATCAACGTGTGATCGTCAACCAGTGGATCTCTGAGCTGAGTGAGTGGAGGCGGGGCTCATTTGCATATCCATAGAACCACGCATACTAAAGGAGGCAAGGGTGTCGAGTTACATTCAAGATATTTTAAGACATGAAGACATTTTTTCACAGGATCAAAGATGAGTTTGAAGGGATAAAGTGAGTGACTACAGGGGGACGGTTAAGTGCTCGATCAATGGATGATGTCATCAATATATTAGTCTGCTTTCCAGGAAATTTAAACCGTGCACGTCTGCTAAAACATATTTTGTCAAGGTTTGTGAGTACATCACCGTATAGATGAGCTCAAAAGCATTAGACTAAAAGGCACAAAGCTCTACATTGGATTTCATGAGGACTTTGAGAGCATGATGAAGGTCAGCTGGTGCATGAATGCTGATTATCATCTGGAGGAGAGGTGTTTCCCTGAACCGTCTGCATTTAGCAGCACAACACCCAGAGAGAGCCAATAAACAGCAGCAGGACACACACTGGACGACGGCACACAAACACACACAGCATGCGCCGATCAGGGCTTGAAATTAACAGATTGTCTTCATTCTCAGGTACGCTTTATTATCCCTGAAAGAGGGACCGTGATGTGTGTGTTTGGCCCTGACGGCTCACCGACACCGAGACTCACTGGGGTTCCAGCATCTGTTAGTGCAGGGTGACTGTTCACCAAACATCATCATCCGGTCATCATTTACTCTAGCCTGGTCTAACCAGACTCCCGTACAGAGAGTCAGGCCACTCTCCATTGACAGGCGTTAACTTCCTTGAAGGTGGGTACTCTGTTCAAGAATCGGCCATAACCAATCGTAACCCTACACCTCAAACTAGCGCACGACCCCAACGTCATCGTTCTCAGCCACTCTCTCTGTTCGCTGATTGGACCGGCAAAAAATTTGTCCAGAGAAAACCCGAGAATATCCCGCAAACCCAGACGTAGTACTGAAGGAAAATGAAAACTGAGCGGAAGTACGTACATTTAGCCTAATGCTTCATCTCCAAACAAGAGGAAGTCAATGGTCACCAGATCGGTTCGGTTCCCAAAGTTCTTCTTTTATGCTCCACAGAAGACAGTCATAGAGGTCTGAATGACATGAGGGCGAGTAAATGATGACAGAATGACCATTTTTGGGTGAACGATCCCTTTAACGTTTATAAATTCATCAATTGGTTTTGTCATTTCTTATGTAATGATGGGAGATTAAGGGTCAGTCTCAGGAAACGGCTCCATGACTTCCTACTGATGTAATTAACATCATCATCATCACACTGTTATTAACAGACGGAAATCTTGTTAAGTGGGAAATGTAAATTAAGAGTCATTACAAGGGGCCATACACACAGAGAAGAGTGGAAATTGAAAGACTTTTAAACTGAATTCTACACTACTGGTCAAAAGTTTTAGATCGGTAAGATTTTTTTATGTTTTTAAAAGAAGTCTCTTCTGCTCACCAAGGCTGCATTTATTTGATAAAAAACAATTAAAAAAAATATTATTTTGAAATATTATGACAATTTAAAATGACTGTTTTCTATTTTAATACATTTTAAAATGTAATTTATTCCTGTGATCAAAGCTGAATGTTCAGCATCATTACTCCAGTCTTCAGTGTCACATGATCCTTCAGAAATCACTCTAATATGATGATCTGATGATCAAGAAACATTTATGATTATTATCAGTGTTGAAAACAGTTGTGCACAATTTGTTTCTTTGCTGAATAGAAAGTTCAAAAGAGCAGCATTTATTTAAAATAGAATATTTTCTAACATTATAAATGTCTTTACTGTAACTTTTGATCAGTTTAACTCATCCTTGATGAATAAAAGTATTGATTTATTTTATTTCTTTCCCCCAAAAATAAAATTAAAATTCTTACTGACCCCAAACTATTGAAGGGTCGTGTTTAATGTTACAAAAGCTTTAGATTTCAGATAAATGTTGTTCTTTTGAGCTTTCTATTCATCATAGCATCATGAAATAAACATGTAAAAAACTGTTTTCAACACTGATAATAATCATAAATGTTTCTTGATCATCAAATCATCATATTAGAGTGATTTCTGAAGGATCATGTGACACTGAAGACTGGAGTAATGATGCTGAACATTCAGCTTTGATCACAGGAATAAATTACACTTTACTGTATATTCACATAGAAAACAGATGATTTACATTAGAATAATATTTCACAATATTACTGTTTTTGTTTGTATTTTTAATCAAATAAATGCAGCCTTGGTGAGCAGAAGACACTTCTTTTAAAAACATGAAAAATCTTACTGACCCCAAACTTTTGACCAGTAGTGTATATTTTCTTTTGAAAAATTAAGATATTATTTTCCTATGGGAGATTATAGTGTATTTTTCTCTTCAAAAGAAGATTTTATCTTTCTGACATTATATTTAAGGTGGCAACATCATAAAATGTTTCATCTCTGTTTCCATCAGTTTTTAATTAAATACACTCTTTCTCTCTACAGGCTCAAGGGTTTAAAATAAATGTGCCGTTCACTAGTTAAACTGTTATTAAAAATGTTTACACCGATCTTCAACCCCAAGACATTTTGAATGGGTTATTAATTATGCATGAGCTAGTTAACTATTTATTAATTATTGCAATGTGAGATTTATAACAAGGCACTTTCAGAAACTCACATAACTCATAAATAATGAATGCTGCCGTAATGGGCATGTGTTAGCGGTGATAGCAACGCTCTTCCCACATGTAGTGGTTCAGGGTACGGGTGTAACGGCACACAAAACATGCCGGTTCGGTACGTACCTCGATTCTGAACTCACAGCTCAACGTGTCTTCAGTACAGCAGGGGAAACTAACCAAACCACGCCTTTTTTATTTATTAAACAGTGGTTTACTGAACAAACTAAGTCTGCCTTTAAATACAGAAGTGTCAACACACACTGCAGTTTATGCTACTGTTGTAACTGGGGGAAGAGATTTGAAGGACTCGCACTGCAAAATATGTATTTTAGAATAAGGTTAGAAATATTTGGCTCTCATTCCAATCCACTTTTTATTTATCAGTCATTGAAGTCGGTGAAGTTAAACATAGACTCACTTGATGTCAGGATAATACTTTATGCCAAATGGAAATGTGTGTGAATTTGTAACATTTGTAAGTAAATCAAAGTATATGGATATAGAGGATATTGTCCCATCATAGGCGGTTAAAACAACACTGTACCAATCATTTTCAGTACAAACATGTGTACCGTTACATCAACCACTGGAATAAACAACATACTTATTAACAAATAGTCTGAATGTTAGGAGGAGAGCTGGTAGTTTGCACCTGAGCTGAGAAAATATGATTTCTAGAAAGCTCAGCAATAAGATTTGTAAATAATAATGGAATATTTTAGCTTCAATGGCGCCGTTTCCTGTGAATGACCCACATACTACAGCAGCTTACAAGCTTTCTCTGATATAAAACGCCATCGGCAAGAAGCCGAAACAGTAAGAAGTGTGAAAGAAGAATCAAAAGGAACAATCCAGTTGCATCACTGTTTGTTTGTTAAATAAAAGCTTCAGTTTTGGGAAAGAGGGAAAGCAGTTTGGCTGAAAGCGCAGAAGACTGTTGTGGAAAAGCTGATGGATTTCTCGGTCAGCCTTTCAAATGCTCTAATAATTGCTCGTGGCAGTCAGTAATTTCAAGCCCTACGTTTATCGTCTCGTTTCACTGGAGGTTGTTCTTCTTCAATCGTAATTAGATGGACTCGTTTGGGGTTTGGCTATGAGGAAGCTTCCAGAGTCTGGTTAGTCACAATACAACAGTAAGATTGTGAACATACCTGAGCAATGTTCAAGGTCTAGAGCATTGGAGGAGGAGGAGGAAGAGGAAGAGGAGGAGGAGGAGGAGGAGGAGGAGGATGGGCGGGGCAAGACAGGACAGAACAAAAATAAAGGAAGAAAAAAAAGAAAACACAAATACAGTGACTAGGAGGCCAGCTTCAAGTAACCCTGTCAGTCAAGCCAAACCACACCCCCAGAGACAGGTACGAGAGGGACAGGGACTCCCTGCCAGACCTCAGGGGAGAGAGAGAGAGAGAGAGACACAGAGAGAGAGAGACACAGAGAGAGAGAGAGAGAGAGAGAGAGAGAGAGAGAGAGAGAGAGAGAGAGAGAGAGAGAGAGAGAGAGAGAGAGAGAGAGAGAGAGAGAGAGAGAGAGAGAGAGAGAGAGAGAGAGAGAGAGAGGTTGGCAGGGAGTATTGTGTCGTTCAGGTCCTGTGGGAGGGAGTGTGGGACTACTCAAACTACAAGCAGCTGATCTCTCCACGCCTCTGCGTCAGCCTCTCATCACAGAGAAGGGGATGGACATGCGAGGCAGAGGAGGGAGAGAGAGCCCTGCGAGAGACAGAGAGAGAGAGAGAGAGAGAGAGAAGGAGCGAGCGGCACCTGCTTGTTGAGGCCCAGCATGTTGCAGACCATGTCTCTGGAGTAGGGCTGCTCCAGCACATACCTCAGCAGACCCGTCTGCGGCTCGAACAGGTCCTGCGGAGACACACACACACGTCAAGCAGCGCAATCACAGCACATATACACACACATATATACAGGGTGTCCACAGGGGGATTCATCCAAAAAATGAAATTTCTGTCATTAATTCCTCACCCTCATGTATGCTTCAAATAAAGATTGTCTCACTTACACATATATCATATTTTAAATGAATAAAAGCATAAGCATTTATAAAAAAATTAAAAAAAAGGGTTTAAGGCCTTTAAGTTTACTTCACAAGTCTTATAAAACCTTAAAGGTTTTGTTCACCCAAAAATGAAATTTCTGTCATTAATTTCTCACCCTCATGTCGCTCCAAACCTGTAAGCCTTCGTTCCTCTTCAGGACACACATGAAGATATTTCTGATGAAATCCGAGCGGTTTCTGAACCAGTCATAGACTGCACCGTCAATGCAACTTTCAAGGCCCAGAAAGGTAGTAAAGACATCGGTAAAATAGTCCATGTGACTCCGGTGCTTTTAATTATGGAATTAATTATTGGAATTAATGACAGAAAATTAATTTTTGGATGAACTAACCCTTTAAGGTTTTATAAGACCTGCACAAATTACATTATTGGTAAACTTCACATTTTGGCTTAAACCCGTTTTTTTCATTATAAATGCTTATGCTTTTATTCGTTTTTAAATATGACATGCGTTACTGATACAATCTTTATTTGAAGCGTCACGTTACTTTCTAAAGGTGCTTTCCTCTAATCTGATCACTACTGTAGACATCAGTGTTTATATCTGAACTATAATCTTGTATCCAGCACTTCTGTGATAATCTGACAGAAATAATGAGACTGATGTTGAAAAGCTGTTAGTGAAGCGGTTTCATATCTACACATGACGACTGCTCTCTCTGATCAGATCTGAGTGTTCACTGTGATCACACTCGTCTAAGCTTTAATAGACAGAGCAGTATCACTGTCATCAGGAGTAAGATCATGTGGGTGTTTGAACCGAGATCGCCATCTATTAATGATTAATCGTGCAAGCTCTAGTTCACACTAAAAAAAAAAAAATTGATGTAGTTCTTGTATAATTTCAGATTGCAATATATATCGCAAAAACAGTTTTTTCAGGTTTTTTTCCTGATACGAAGCAGCCCTAATATCCTTTAGTGATCATGTGCACTGATCAGTCAATCACAGTCGGTCCGGGATCTCTGTGCTGTGATCTGGATTCAACTCTCCGTTCTTGAGCACAGTGTGTCTGTCATCTACACATGCAGCAGTGAGTTACTCATTAACCAGTGCTGAACTTACTTAAACTGGACAAAAGAGTTTCTTCAAGAGCTGCTGTACAGCCGAAACAATCGATCTCGGCTGCATTATTCTGCTATCATCACTGTAGCGCTGCTGTGAAGCGATCTGCACTGTAAGGATGCGGTGAGTGGGGTCAGGAGTACCTTATCATAGGGCAGCATTCCCCTCAGGGGGAAGCGCAGAGTGCTCGGGTCCAGCTTCCACGAGTTACAGATCGCCCCAGAGTTATTGACCACCGGCAGGAGACTGCAGCGCCCTGAAACACACACACACACACTAGTTAAACATGAGACAGACCCCCCCAGGGGCTTATGGGATATGATCGACACGACACTGTGAGATGAGGACGAGTGAATGCTCTTACCACAGATGGAGTTAATACGGGCGGTCGGTCTGAAACTATCGACGAAGTCAGAGATCAGGCTTCCCAGCAGCTGAAAGAAGCACACACTGCTCTGAGATCAGGTCAACACCGCCACCGCTCTACAGCCAGGGCCAGGTTCACTACAGCGCCAGTGCACACCCTCTTTAATCACTGTCAGGATTTACTAAATACACGCAAGTGATAAAGAAACTAGTGATAAAAGGTTATTTTTGTGGCTAAACCTTATTTCAGTCCACAAATCACCAACATTCAACATGGATAGAGTCGTAACGCTAACTGTAACCATGGTATTGTGGCAGAAATAGTCCAATGTTTTTACATTATTCATCTCAGGGTTCGTACAACCTTCTGAGAGTGAAATTAAAGCGCTTTTCAAGGACTTTAAAGGTGCATTGCGCAAGTCTCTGAGTTTTTGCAGAACTATGCCCCCTCTGGCGGCAAGCGAAACTGCAACCAAAGGTGTGCACGCTCACGGACAAAAGTTTTCTTTTTTTATCTTACGTGGAGTTTGCGTTGGTGTTTGAAATTAACTACAAGCCGGTCTCTTAATCCATCTTCTACGGAGAATGCCGGCGAATACACAAACCTGCCAGACATAGCTATGTGAGCGTGCCGTGAACGCGCATGACGTCACGCCCAGTCTAAAATTCCGGCCCGAATCCCTCTTATTTATTTTACTTTACAGGATTATAGAGACAATCTCAGTGATCAGAGAAGGGCTCATTCAGCCCATCAGGCAATTGTTTAAGCATGTATGGGTTAGAAAACGGGTATTTTTAACATGAAAAGTTGCTTAATGCACCTTTAAAGCTCTAAATGATGCAATTAAATGTTCTTCTTAATGTAAAACTTTTTAAAGATGAAGGAAAACTAACACTTTATGGCAAACAAACAAGAAAACAGCACTATAAGCAGAAGATGGCGGCCGGGGATCACTTATTGATTATTAGATATTTCCACACCCTAATATATGGAGTCACAAATTCTCATGTAAAACAAAAACTTTTCTTCAACTTGTGAGTGAATGACACAGAAAGAAAGTAAAGAGTGCTGCTTTTATAATCACTGAAGCTGTCAGTTCAGAATGCTACATTTAATTACAGTAGAATATTTAACGTTTCTGTATAAAGATTGTGTTTTTGCACGTTACTGTGGTTAAAAAAAGTTACTTTTATCTGCATAACAATTCCAGCTTAGTTCTTCACTGTAATAAACGAACATGTAATATGATTAGTAATTGGACTTATTAATGCAAAACAATAGTACTTTTATGATTAAAAGTGCTAAATGTTCCCCTAGTGCTACTGCTCTCGAATGTTAGACTGGAGCCGTGTGTGAACTCTCCCTCTCATCACGCTAGTATGCGCTGTTCAGTAAGTCTGGCCCGAGTGTGTGTGTGTGTGTTACCCAGTGTGAGAGCAAGCCCTCTGGATACAGCTTCCTGATCTCGGTCACAGCGAAGTACGCGGGCAGCAGACAAGCATTGCGGTCCAGGATGTACTCCACCACCTTCACACAGGACAGTTAAAGGAGAACTCCGGTCAATTTTAACATTGAGCTCATTTTTTTGTACATTTGGAGTGCTGTCAATACAGAGAACAACGACAGAAATCGGTGTTGCCTACACCGTGTTATCCTCTTTTCAAAATTTGCACCCTGTTGACTTCAATGGGGCAAGTTTTAAACCTGCTTTAGCCTCTTAACATCCTTGATGTGTCATTACAAGTGCACAGGTCATGTGAGTGATTCCTTCAGAGTGAACACGGTGAATCTGACTGAAGTCCACAGTAGTCGATTGTCGAGTTCACGCGCATAGGTTTAGTTACCTATGATCACGCGCGTGAACTCGACAATCGATTACTATGGGCTTCGACCGAAAACAGGGTGTAAATACAGGTATGTGCGCTGGCTGAATAAACATCATTTTTATTCATATCTTTCACATCTACTGCAGTCAGACTCACTCGTGTTCACTCTGAAGGAATCACTCACATGACCTGTGCACTTGTAATGACACATCAAGGATGTTAAGAGGCTAAAAGCAGGTTTAAAACTTGCCCCATTGAAGTCAACAGGGTGCAAATTTTAAAAAGAGGATAACACGGTGTAGGCAACACCGATTTCTGTCGTTGTTCTCTGTACTGACAGCACTCCAAATGTACACAAAAATTAGCTCAATGTTAAAACTGACTGGAGTTCTCCTTTAATCACAACAGGAAACACTAGCGGATCACGGTCTGTGGAGTCACACGTACCTCTCGCGCCGCTAGCAGCTGCTGAACCACAGCCGAGCTCACGAAGCTGGGGACGGTCTGGATCTTGTCCAACACGGCCTTCAGCAGATCCCTGACGCCCTGAAACACACACACACACACACACACACACACACACACAGAGAGAGATTATAAGGTGGGGGAGAGCGCCCGTGGAGAAGCTTAGAGGAAAACTATGTAAAAATGAATTCATGCTTTTGATTTAAAATACATCAAACATTTCCTTAAAATGTGACTTGAATGTCAATCTATGAATTCATAAACACAAGTTTGCTGAAACGCAACGGCACAACACAACATATCCCAGGGTTCAGCAGAATCACGCAGATCTCCAGTTCGTCTTTCACCTTGTAGTCGACTCCTCCGATGATTTTGCGGATGAGTTTGAAGGTCAAAGCCCAGAGTTGAGTCCTCTCCCACTCCAGGCTGTCCGAGCCGATCAGAGCCTGACACACCATCCTGCGGGAACACCGACACACAGTCACATGACCCGCAACTCTGGAGGTCTGGCACTCGACCCAAGCCCGATGGGAACTGTAAACTGTCCTAAGACTTCAGGTTTGGGCTGAGTTCTGGTTTGTTACTAATGAATAAAGGATTTACTACTACAAATGTGTAACACACACACACACACACACACACACAGAGCATGTCATCCATGTGTACTAAAATTGGTAGATACTTACTATGAAAATACATATTTCCATTTATACAGTTACAGTGCATAATGTACACATCTGTACAAAAGTCTTCTGATCTAGATGTATATTACTTTAAGAAAAAATCATTAAACTTACTATTTGATTCTTTACTATTATGTTCTTCCTATTATATTGTGTTATATGTGCATGTAACCAGAGCTCCTGGAAACCACAACACATTGCTTGTGTGTGTGTGTGTGTGTGTGTGTGTGTGTGTGTGTGGTTGAGACCTGGGAGGCAGGAGGCTGGTCTCCACCGCCATGGCCAGGCAGTCGTAGAGGAAGGCGATGCGTTTGGGGCTGTGCTGACCATGAATGAAGCGGACGATCCACTGCACACACTGATCATGTGACTCCTGCAGTGACAGCACACACACACACACGTCACATTACACACAACCTCTCTGCCGCATCTGCTCTAACTGGCCATCAAAATTACTTTATAGGAAAAAATGATACAATGGACACATTCCCACAGTCATTAACATCGTAAATCTTTGTTAACTAAGTTTAAAGTCACCATGAAATCAAAATTGACAATTCTTATATTCTTATTGAATGTTGCAGTGTTTATTCTAAATGATTTATCAGTGCACATCATTAATGTGTTAAATTAATGTCTCATAATAATGTTGAATCAGAATAAGTTCCTCTTGCAGCATCTCTTCTCTGATGACGAGGGCGGAGCAACCTGTCAATCACACGAGATCCACCAATAGCAGACCACAACCATCCAATCAATTCCCCACAGACACAATCAAGCCCCGCCCACATTTGTTCTTGTTCCTGAAGCGTTTCACTCGGATATATACACAACACAATACTAGAGAAAAGACTAGCGTAACTAGAGTTATTCTGATTCAAGATTACGAGACACATGATTTTAAAACAAAGATGTGCACAGATAATCATTCAGAACAGCCACTGATCCCAGGACAGCACTAACAGCACAGAGATGGAGGAGGAGTGGGCTGACCTGAGGCAGGCTGATCCAGTACTGTCTGAAGGCTCCTAAACAGCTCAGCAGTTTGTTCCTCTCATCCTCCGCACTGTCCATGAACATGCTGCACACACACACACACACACACACACACACACACACACACACACAGCTGACTCTCATCCCTTCACTGGCTACAGATCAGCGCTAGTTTCACTTTATTATTTACTCACCCAGCAAACGCCTCTTCTATCACCTCAGTTTTCTGGTGTAAACAAAACATTTGAAGGTTTTTTAAATTATTTATTAGTTTTATAAGATAATTGTCCGCTCATACGGTATATATCTTTTAATGAATGAAATGACCCACCACTACATCCTCAAAAATACTCTGCAGCTGACTTTCCATCGGGACCGCCATGATCTGAGGAGCTCGTCGCAGGACAGCGCTTAATAAACTTACATGTCCATGTTATTGTGTGTGTTTGTGTGTTTATTGAATTAGCGCCGAACTGACGCTCTGATGAACAACGGGAAACCAGCGCCAGTGTCCAGAAACACCGGAAACTCGAGCGCGCTGAACACATTCCGGTATGAACACACGGTCACACAGCGATGGTTCCGTCGGTTTCTGTTGAGCCTTCTCGGTCGAAAAAAAACAAATCGATAAGTCAATAAACAGTGCATAAATTCGTACTGAAACGTTTATAAAGTCACGGGCGTTACAAACAGTACAACACTCGTTGCATAATTGCCTCTGTACAGATTTATGCATCAAACCTGGCGTTAAACGTACAACTTTCTTTTTTAAATTAAATGTTTCTCTGATGATTGTGATTTAATTTTTTTTTTTTTTTAACTACGCACAGTTTAGGAATAAAATGCCAAAGATTGTTTAGGCTAACAGAAATGTTTAATTAATTAATTTAACAGCTAATTAGAGACGGTTCAACCTTTTTAGCTAAAATCTATTTTCGTTATGGACTCGTCTTATTATAATAAGTGTAGGCTACAGGGTAAAATTTATTTATTATTTTGAAGGACACTTCTTTTACTTTATTAGTTAGAAAATATTTGTGTTGTAAGGACCAAATCTTTTTCCAATTTAAATTTTTTAATAAATTATTCCAGTAAGAGATTGCAGGAGAAACAGAAATGATATCTTCAAGAACTTTTCAGGGCTTGTGCTTGGTCACTACCATAGACAGTAAAAGAAAGGTCACTACGAATAACCAGTCGCTTCCTTTACTGTTGTGTGTTTCTGCACGGACTCACGCCAGTAGGTGTCAGTATGAGTGAGTGTAACACTGGCCAGCGCGAGATTCTCATCTGTGGGACTGTTAATACTGCTACTGGAGAACTCCATACGCACTAGTTTCCTGATTATATAAGATAAAAAAAAAAGAATTGTCAGATGCTCATGAGAATTAAATCACAGAATTTAAATGACACTTTGGTGCTAAACAGTAGCGATAGAGATATCGAACTCACCGCATTAACCCTATAACTGCCGGTGCAAAATAAAACAGCCTGGCGCCACATAATAGCAGTTTTATGAATATACAATGTTTCAGCCGTCCTGACTGTCCGTTAGTCTCCTGAATCTGATTTGGTAGCTGATCTGAGCATAGGACAGACTCAATGACTATACACTATGGATCTTTGTGAGTGTCCCACTTCAGGCCCTGAGAGATGGTGGTGCAGGGCCCTGAATGACTCCACTGCTGTCACAGATGTGCACTGTTCATGATGCGGGGTGTTTCTCCTGCAGTCCACGATCATCTCACTGTTTTGAGCGTGTTCAGATCCAACCTCATAAAAAACACTTTAAATGTTTTCCTTTAAATCCTCGCTTATCGGGCTTATGCTACTCTGACCAATGCCTGAACTTCGTATGTTGAGCACTTCTTGCGTTGTTTTTGCCTCTTCACGATGACTCGCTTAATTTAGTCCTAATTTGTAAGTCGCTTTGGACAAAAGCGTCTGCTAAATGACTAAATGTTAAATGTAAGATATGAAGATTGGGGCCAGTTGGTCAGGGGTAATGTTGTTACACAACAAATATTACTAATGACTATTACTGCTATTTTAGATTGAAGGAATGAATGCAAACAAACAAACAGATCTGAAGCTAAACCTAGAGACCATTTACAGTCATTTGTGTAATTGGATCTTTGAGTCAGAAGCTGATAATGAACTCCCACTCGTCTGTAACTAATTGCTGTGAAACCGTTTCCTCTTATTTGCATGTAAGAGAGAGAGAGAGAATCAGATCTTTTGTACTTCAGCAAGTGTTTCTACTTTCAGATCCCTGACAGGAGAACTACATGTGCTGTTATTCTGGCTGAATACAATGATGAGAACTAAGCAGGATCACCCATAATAACCAAACTCACAGTCACATGACCTGACACAGGGTCATTACCGCATCAGCTCAGGTTCAGTCAGAGGGAAGTGCTTTTTCTGGAAAAGGGATGTTTTTTTTTTAATTATGACAAAAAAGATATAGAGAAGAATCACGTTTTTATGTTAAATCTTATTATATTACTTGGTAAGTTTTATATACACAAATGTAAATGGTCTGAAAGGATTCCTAACATTTACCATTTTAAGGCTGATATGAAGATTTACTTTGAAACATTGCAAGCAACCAGAACTATGGTCATCTATAAAAAATTAAATTCCTCTTCTTTATTTTAATTATACATGTATACCTCCTCTCCGATATGTCTTATTTTATTTTATTTTTTTTTATTTCTTTCCTTAATGTGTGAATTGACTGTTTAGCATCTTTTAAATAAATGTTACCTGTAATGTTCCTCATATCTTATGATGCTCTGGATTCATTTTGAACTTTATATGTGAAATATGTGTATACTGTATTACATGTATAATTCTGCATATATATATAAAAAAAAGGAAGTGTTTTGAGTGGACAAAAACACTTTCAGTACAGGGGTCATTGACGAATAAGTGTAAAAAAAATAGAATGGAGATATAACTATATGTGAAACCATTTTTTTAGTTTACCTAGGTGTTAACAATAAGATTTTGTGGTTTGTACAATCAATTAACACTGTTTTTGTCATTTGATGGAAAAAATGTCACCAATAAAGTCATTCGGTTTAACCACTGATTTGAAAGTTAAAAACTGATTTGACATTGATGTTGAGATAGTATATAGTGTGTACCACAGAAGAAATATTAAAAAACATTATCACTGATCTGATAAATGTAATCATTTATTGGACTACTCTAAACACTCCAACATATTCAAGTAAAATATTGCACAGGGAAAGGAGAACAGGGGAAATGTAAAAAAAAAGAGCCTTATCTGCTTTATATTTGTATTATTGTAGTTCCTTTAGTTATTAAAAACAATATTATTCCATTTAAATATTTACTATATCGGTTTTACCGAATGACCTTTTGACACTTCAAAATCTTTAAAATACCTTTTATATGTAGTAAAATATAATTAAAACCTTTTGGATTCAGTAAAAGAGATCAAGTTGTACTACCTTACATACTTTGGATGTTATATATTTGTTTTTTTATTATTATCATTAAGGCCTTTGGACAAAAAAAATGACCCGTCACGTCATTGACCCACAGATAGATAGATAGATAGATAGATGGATAGATAGATAGATAGATAGATGGATGGATGGATGGATGGATGGATGGATGGATGGATGGATGGATGGATGGATGGATGGATGGATGGATGGATGGATGGATGGATAGATAGATAGATAGATAGATAGATAGATAGATAGATAGATAGATAGATAGATGGATAGATAGATAGATGGATGGATGGATGGATGGATGGATGGATGGATGGATGGATGGATAGATAGATAGATAGATAGATAGATAGATAGATAGATAGATAGATAGATAGATATTGACATTGACATTGACAGAATCAGATTGTCAGTTCGTCACTGTCATTCATTCAGGTATGTAATGAAGTCACACCAGTATAACCAGTCTGCTGTCATACCACACACACAGTGCTACTGAACTACCCTCGGGGGGAAACAGCTCAATATGTAAGACGTTGTAATGTAGACTGTAAGGTGGCATCACATTTTTAAAATTCTTTTAAAACGTTAAAGTTATTTTGAAGACTTGTCTCATGAATATTAATTAGGTCGTGTTGGCGTTGCTAGGAAACCTCCCACGCCTCTGCAGCGGTTGGCTGGGGCGGGTCACGTGAGCGCAGCAGCACCTGCAGCAGAAGCAGAGGTGAGGTGAGGGACTCTGTACCTGAGAGCCGAGCGCTGCGGTCGCTCCATCAGCTCTATCAGCTCTATCAGCGCTCCAGAGACATGTAGAGGACTCCAGCCTTCACCAGAGTCAACATCGGGACAGAATGATCAGGGTTACGCGTGTGGAGATATGGAGACCGTGTTAGTGATCGCGCTGTGCTTGCTCACGAGACGAGCGACAGGTAAATCTCTCTCTCTCTCTCTCTCTCTCTCTCGGCACCCCTGTCTGTCCCCTTGTTTAAATATTTTACTTTTAATATCGCCTGTTCATTTTGAGATGGAGAGTTTAACCTATAAATCTTATATAGACATAGATATTATTAATATAATACCATAGTTATGTGATTACAAAATAATATAACAATATAAGTAGGCTAATGAAGCTTACAAATATGTCATTTTAAGTCTTTTTGGAGATATTTCAAGAAAGGTGTTTCTATTGAAGCTTTTTATTAATTTTTTTTTTTTTTTCCTCAAAGTAATTGCGACTTTTTGTCTCATAATTATCACGCAATTCTGAAAAAAAAAAAAAAGCCAGAATTGCGTGATAGCCTATAAAGTCGCAATTATCTTGTTTTTATTCCGTGGCAGAAACAAGCTTGCATTAACCCGAGCTGTGCATTCTCTGTTTTATGATGGGGTCATATCTTCTCTTTCCCTCATAAAGCCTCTTTTACAGCACGGGTTCACATTAGCGCATGTGTTGATCTTTATTATGATCCTCTGGGTTTCTGAGGTGAATGTCAAGAGTGTGATGATCTGTTGGTGTTCTGGAACAACAGGAAGCAGATTCACCCGTCAAACACCCTTGTGCCTCTTCCTGTGGTTTCATCAAATCTGATTTATTTCAACAATGCCTGAACTTTACTGCATTTCCTGCTGCCGCTCGCTGTGAAGTTTGGAAACGATCCAACAAGTCAGTAATGTGAACATGGCCTGTGTGCATAACAATGTCTCGTGTCCATCTGTTGAACAGCATCAGTTGAGGGACCGCCGGAGCCTCGAGACGTCCACTTCTCCTCCGTCAACCTGAGGAACGTCGTGAAATGGACGCCAGGAGAAGGATCTCCCAACGACACCGCCTTCTCTGTGGAATATGCCAAGTGAGTCGAATCAAACACACTGTTCAGATCCGCCACGGTCAGCATGAGAAGTGTTCGGACTCACAAGATCTCTTGGAAACGCTAGTCTGAATCCCTGCATCTGAATACACACACTTCCACACTATAGGCAAAAACAGCATGTGAGCCGAGTAGTGTTTCGCTGGTTCATAGACTATCCCCTGGTTTCACAGTCCCAGGTTAAAGAGCTGTTTTAACTGAAAGCATATCTTAAAATACGTCAGTATCATTGTTTCGTCTCAAGATGAGCTTCAACACAAAAACGTAATACATAAATAAAATAGGCCTAGTTATTGTCTTTGTTGTTCTTGACCAATAAGGTTGTGACACCAAAAACTACTAGCCTAACGATTTTTAAAGACAAGTAAACTGTCAGTAATAAAATAAGAACAAATAATTGCAAATTACGAGCAATAGCACAAATACAACAGAACAAACATACAAATATAATATTGTTTGGAGTATTAGGGAGTAAGGCGTGTCGTAGATACTTTTCAAATCCTTTTGCCGAACTCGTTCTTCTACCTTTTCACACTGAATATCAGATTGGAAAGGCATTTATATTCAATAAATATGAAGAAAATATGTGAAAAGTGGAAATAAAGGGCCTAATGGAGTGTTTATCGGGATGGGCTGGGTGTAGGGTGGGATTTATTCTCATTTATTTAATCAATCTATCATTTACACTCAATATGTTATTATTGCATACTGTTTCATAATGTACTAAAATACTGAGGTGCAAATGGTATCTAACTATTATTTACACTTATTGCAAAGAAAACACTTATTAAAGTTATTCAGGCTTTTTTTTTTCTTCCCAGTTATTTTCTCTTTGTCTTTTGCTGTCAGATTAAGATTGATGACGGACGGCGGCAGGAATATATTAGGCTGCTGTCACTTTAAGAGCTGCACGGATCCAGTATACTGTTACACATGCTTTTAGTTTCTCAACTGTTTATGTTCACTTAAGATATATCAGACTATGTTTACTAGGATACTCGCAGAGACCAGCATTTTTTTGACGTAATTTTGTGTGAATGTGTCCATTCAAGTGCAAGAAGATGTGCAAGAGAGCTCGATTCAAGTCAAGTCAAGTCAAGTTTATTTATATAGCGCTTTTCACAATACAGATTGTATCAAAGCAGCTTCACAGTATTAAATTAAAATAATACATCAATGTTTGTTTCTAATGGAACGTCCACGTTTGGTAATGCTGATCAATAGTATCGTTGATTGATTAATTAAATTAAATATCCCCAAATATCCCCAACTGAGCAAGCCAAAGGCAACAGTGGCAAGGAACCGAAAAACTCCATCAGGACCTAATGGAGAAAAAAAAACCTTGGGAGAACCCGGGCTCAGTCGGGGGCCAGTTCTCCTCTGGCGTTTATGAACTAGAGACCGGATTTAACTGTAAGATTAAAAGTATTATATGAATGCCTGGCTGAAGAGATGCGTCTTTAATCTAGTTTTAAACTGGGAGAGCGAGTCTGAGCAACGAACAGTATCAGGAAGACTATTCCAGAGTTTTGGAGCTAAATGTGAAAATGCTCTCCCTCCTTTGGTGGATCTGGATATCCTAGGTATGACCAAAAGCCTCGAATTTAGTGATCTTAAAGAGCGCGATGGATTATAGGGCGATAGAAGATCGGTTAAATAGACTGGAGCTAAGCCGTTTAGGGCTTTATAAGTCAGTAGCAATACCTTGTAATTAATACGGGACTTTATAGGTAACCAATGTAGTGATGATAAAATTGGTGTTATATGATCATATTTTCTTGATCTAGTAAGAACTCTAGCGGCGGCATTTTGGACTAATTATTCAGCATTCACACGCTGTCTGAGACGCGGCTCTCTGGTTGCACGCTTCGGGTGATCAGACTTCTCACACTATTGAATTGAGTTAAATTTTGCATCTTCTTGCGCTTGAATATTTAAATTGGCAAGGCAAATGATAAACTCTCATGATGCAGCACTGGGCCGATCGGGCAAGTGACGGCGGCGTCAGCTGTGAACAAATGTTTACGGCAGTCCTTATTGTCTTTTTTGTACACATGCTTTTTTTGTCCAAATATGGACCGACCTCCACAAACCAATATTTACATGCTTTTGTCCTTTTTGCACAAATGAGGAATACAGCAAGTGATTTATCTTAAAGAGGCAGTAAAGACAGTAGGTGCTGGTAACCCAGAGTTTCAGCTGTTGTTCAGGGGTGTGTTTCCTGTACAGTGACTCGTTAGTACTCGTTAGATGCATCGCTGAAGAAATCCACTAGCGAGTCACGACTGTTTCCCGAAACCATACTGTCGCAAATTGGTCGTTTAACCATGTTGGTTAATGATGTCACGCAGGTGGTGGAGTAATAACTACTTTAATTTTTTTTAAAGTTTTGCTATAAATTACAGACATGCATCTGAGGACTATTTCTCATTTTTCTCAGTTATTTTGCTTTATTTCCAGATTCGATCATAGGCTCGTCCTTACACTAGAGCTCGTTCACTCATGCACACTCTTCAGAAACAACTCTTTAAATCTCTTGACAAACTAAAAGTCGTAAATGACATTTGTATGTACTCTAAATTAAAGACACAGGTTGTACTGAATGTCAGCTTGATTATTTTGCTCAAGATCAGGATGTATTGAGTCCACATGTCATGAAATCTAGAAACTCTGCTTCTAACCACAGGTCGAGATCTGTCGTCCCAAACACACAACTCTGCGATGCTGTTTGCGAATGTTCGTAGGAACGATGGTTTCGGGAAACACAGACTCGTTGAACTGCGATGCTTTTAGGAAACACCCCAGAATAGTTCGAGCTAGATTAGGGAGGGATGAAGGAGTAGTGAGAGCACAGACAGTGCTTCTGCTTTCCTGAGCCTGTAATGAGACGTGCAGAGCTGTCTTCCTGCAGATACGGCGACGAGGAGGCGAGCGGCAGCGGGCGGCTGCGGTGGAGGCGTGTGGAGCAGTGCGGATCCGTCACACAGAGCGAGTGTGACGCGTCTCAGGAGACCTTCGACCAGCACGAGGAGTACTACGCCAGAGTCAGAGCCGTCAGCGCACACACACACTCCCTCTGGAGCGAGACCACACACAGATTCAGTCCCATGATCGACAGTGAGTGACTGATGAACCTCTTCTGTTCTGGTACTTTGTTTATCACTGTTTATTAAAGGGGACATATCATGAAAATCTGACTTCGGGTCCCCGGGGCATCGACCAACCCAGACAACATAAAAAGTGGCAACTAGGGCTGGGGCGATATATCGATTCATCGCGATTTTTTTTCCATCCAGTTCATCCAATTTTCTCCGAATACATCGCGAATCGATTCTAAGCTTAAAGGGATAGTTCACCCAAAAATGAAAATTCTGTCAGTAATTACTCACCCTCATGTTGTTCCAACCCCGTAAGACCTTCGTTCATCTTCGGAACACAAATTAAGATATTTTTGATTAAATCTGAGAGTTGTCTCACTCCTCCATAGGCTTCTAAGGGACTGAAACTTGCTGGCCCAGAAAATGTATTAAAGAGATCGTTAATATAGTCCAAGTGACTCCAGTGGCTCAATCTTAAGTTTATAAAGCGACGAGAATACTTTTTGTGCGCAAAAACAAACAAAAATAACGACTTTAATCCACTTTTCATTTCCTTCTCTCTGGGCCTCGAGTTGGTTCACGTAGTGTTTTAGCGTAGCGCGTCTGTGTTGCACGTCACACGTAGGCTCACTATTGGCCGACGCTGGTCATGTGTGTAATGCCTGTGACGTGCAACACAGACGCGCTGCGCTTAAACACTACGTGAAAAGACCCGAGGCCCAGAGAGAAGGAAATGAAAAGTGGAATAAAGTCGTTATTTTTGTTTGTTTTTGCGCACAAAAAGTATTCTCGTCGCTTTATAAATTTAAGATTGAGCCACTGGAGTCACTTGGACTATATTAACGATGTCTTTAATACATTTTCTGGGCCAGCAAGTTTCAGTCCCTTAGAAGCCTATGGAGGAGTGAGACAACGCTCAGATTTAATCAAAAATATCTTAATTTGTGTTCCGAAGATGAACGAAGGTCTTACGGGGTTGAACAACATGAGGGTGAGTAATTACTGACAGAATTTTCATTTTTGGGTGAACTATCCCTTTAAAGTTTTTAACAGCAGATGGCGGAATTCTGAGCTGAAATTTCACACACATTCTGGGGACACCATAGATTTATATCTCATCTTGTGAAAAGGGGCATAATATGTCACCTTTAAAGCCTATACTAATAGAGTATAGCTTGACACTGATTTGCATGTACACAGAGACATGTCATAAATTATAGGAAAGTTGCTGTCCGCTAAAATAACTCCTTCATCTTGCCGCCAACACTGACGGCCCACATGCGCTCCACACTCCTATTGGTTGTCGCTCCCGATAGTTGCTCCCGAAGTTAAACATATCTCAACTTTGTTGCGTCGCTAGACAAGCCTGGGTCCTGTCGTCACTCAAATCGCCCGCTCTCCATTGAAATGAATGGGATCATGTCTTGTTGCTGGCAGTTTGAACACAGCTTAATGCAGTTATTGTTAGCGAACCTAAAATCATGTGACCATCAGAAGGTGTAAGACACTCTCACAGTCTTTTCCTCACTAATGCCACCTCAGTGTTACTGTAATAACAATAACTGTAGTGACTATGGTATATATTATTACTGTCCATAAATCCATGTGTGATTGTTGTTGGTGACAGTAATAACATTGCCTAAAGAAAAATGGCACATGAAACATAAACTGTTGCACCTTTCCACAATGTCTAACGATTGACCATTTTGGCCTCTTGTTAAGCCCCGCCCCTGCAAGCCCACGCTAATCTGCATACACTTTTGAGAGCCGCGCCCACATCTCAACGTCCAATCAACAACCGATGCATAGAACCAAGCCCCGCCTTTTTTCATATGTCACAAAATGGAAGACAAGAACTGATGATAATTCTGATTCATCGCGACTTTAAATCCGTATTTCATTTCAAAATATGTATTCATTGACTTGGTTAGTAAACACAGTTTGATCAGATACATCGATCCAGTTTTCCTGGACACTCCTCGCGTCTTCATTCTTCTTGTGTAATAAAAGTATAAAATAATTTGAACTCAAACCAATATTTCCATGTAAACGAGTGAGATTATGGACAGCCGGGCCGGCCGGTTATTGCACAATAAACTTTGAGTTCAGATTAGCCTGTCAAGAGTTTATTGTGTGATAATGACCAGCTGACACGTGAAATATGTGAAGTTGCTAAGCAACTGCAGTTTCAGTTTTCCACATGTGTCACGCCAGTCGACAGAAGAAATCTGAGCTCTCGTGAGGTTTCCCAACAAACATGTGTCCAACAAAGACTTGAGCTTGTTTCACAAGTTTTAAACCTATAAATGGGGTCATTTGATATGTTAATAATTAAGTATTCCGCAATTAATGAACTATAGGTGTATTTCTTTCTCCAGTCCAACCCTGCAACACCCTGTAAACTGGAAGGATAGTCGAGCTGGAATGCAGTGACTCAGGATTTATTGAATTGTTCATGAGGAATGTTTCACACTGGGGTGTAGAGATGTCTTTGTGTTTATGTTGTGCAGACTCGTTCTCACGCTGACTTCTCGGTTATGCCCTACATGTGTATCGCTTCTCTTGACGTGTGATTGAAGTAATCACAGGCGAAAGCAAACACAAGAACGCCGTCACTGAACTCTGACCCTCGTAAAGGCTCTCCTCAATCTCTGTCCCGCAGCCGTCATCGGAGCGCCGCTGGTGGAAGTGACTCTGCTGAACAACTACATGAACGTCACCATAAAGGGGCCCTTCAGATGGAGAACCAGGAGGAGGAAGAAAAAGGAGTCGCTGTGGAGGATCTTCCCACACATGATCTATAACGTGTCTGTGTTCAACAGCAGGAGCAATCACACGGTTAGTGCTTCCTAAAGCTTCTGTTCTTGCATTCCATGAAGAACCTTTAACTTCCTATTCCACTGAAGGTTCTTTATAATGGAAAACGGTGTTTAAATCGTTCTTCACACTAAGAAAAAAGGGTTCTTTAAAGTCCCCCTGTGTTCTGTAATTTTATCCCTTAAAACTCATCTTTGATTATCAAAATTACATATTTTAAAATGCCTTCATGCCTTAAAATATCTTGAATGTAACTCGACACCCTCGCCTCATTTAGTATGCGCGGTTCTGTGAATATGCAAATGAGCCCCGCCTCCACTCACTCGCTCAGCTCAGAGATCCACTGGTTGACGATCACACGTTGATCTGATTGGTTACAAGGTAGTTTGTGACGTCAGAAACACCAGCGATTTCAAAGCGTGTTTTTGAGACTGTCTTTGGTTCACTGCAGTTTTAAGGAGGAAATACTCAGCAATGCTGTCGACTTATGAACTTACACATGGTTTGTCTTAAAGCAGATTAAAAACACCACATAGACACATAAACTACATTAAAAGCTGGATTTACACCACAGGGGGACTTTAAGATCTGTTCACACTAAGGTTCCTATCTGTGAAAAACACACTTTGAACCTTTGTTTTGTAAGAGTGTGTGTTACTCAGCCGAATTAAACTGGTTGTTTTCCCAGAATCACATGCGTCTCACGAACGGGAGCTTGTGGCTGGGCCCTCTGGACTTCTCCACACGGTTCTGTGTGGTGGTTCATGCCAAATCCGAGTCTCTCCCTCTGGCCTACAAACCCAGCGAGCGGCTGTGTGTCGAGACTCCCAAAGGTACCTCCATCCTTGTGTTTTCACTTTCAGATTGTCAGGTGAACAGGTTTGAGCAGGATTTGATTGACATAAGTGACTGGACAAGTCGAGGAAACCTTTGCTGTTGCTTTAAACCCTTTATCAGTTTTGCATATTATGCTTGACTGTAACTGAGGTGTTTTCCCAGCGTGCTCTGAGCTGGACTTCCTCGTCTTCAGACGCTCTGAGTGTGTGTGTGTGTGTGTGTAAGCTGATGCTGATGTGTTCCCTGTGCTGTAGACCCGTTCAGAGATCAGCTGCTGGCTGCCATGCTGGGAGGAGTGCTGCCGTCGGCGCTGTGTCTGTGTGTGCTGGCGGTGCTCGGCGGCCTCGTCCACTGCTACATCACCGACCACAGGCAGACCCTGCCCAAGAGCGCCGTAAGAGACCACACACACACGCAGGGAAGCAAACACACACTGTTAGATGACCATATTTAGAGACCGCAATCTCTCAGAGGCTTATTTGTCTTGGGCTTATCAGCAGCTGATTAGGACACCTCCAGTTAACAGGCATTGCATTTATCCGAAACAGAATGGCACACTGGCACCTTTCAATTAAAAAAAGAAAGGGGGAAAAGCTTTATATACACTACCGTTCAAAAGTTTGGGGTCAGTAAGATTTTTAATGTTTTTAAAAGTCTCTTTTGCTCACCAAGGCTGAATTTATTTGATCAAAAACAATAAAAGAAAACAGTAATATTGTAAAATTTTATGATAATTTAAAATTACTGTTTTCTTTTATGATTATTATCAGTGTTGAAAATAGTTGTGTACAATTATTTTTCAAAATTCTTTGCTGAATAGAAAGTTCAAAAGAACAGCATTTATTTAAAATAGAATATTGTCTAACATTATAAATGTCTTTACTGTAACTTTTGATCAGTTTAACTCATCCTTGATGAATAAAAGTATTGATTTATTTTATTTATTTCCCCCAAAAATAAAATTAAAATTCTTACTGACCCCAAACTTTTGAAGGGTCGTGTTTAATGTTTCAAAAGCTTTAGATTTCAGATAAATGCTGTTCTTTTGAACTTTCTATTCATCATAGCATCATGAAATAAACATGTAAAAAACTGTTTTCAACATTGATAATAATCATAAATGTTTCTTGATCCTCAAATCATCATATTAGAGTGATTTCTGAAGGATCATGTGACACTGAAGACTGGAGTAATGATGCTGAACATTCAGGAATAAATTACACTTTACTGTATATTCACATAGAGAACAGCTGATTTACATTAGAATAATATTTCACAATATTACTGTTTTTGTTTGTATTTTTGATCAAATAAATGCAGCCTTGGTGAGCAGAAGAGACTTTTAAAAACATTAAAAATCTTACAGATCTAAAACTTTTGACCGGTAGTGTATATAAAATATTATCAGTCTTTACTGTCACTTTTAATCTTATTTAATGCACCCTTGCTCAGTAAAAGTATTACTTTCTGACCCCGAACAGCCGAACAGTAGTGTGTGTTTGTTGGCTCCATTCTCTGTGTGCTCGTCCACATTTAGTTTCCATTCAAATTAAATCACAAAATAAAGTGTAACTAATATCTGATACGCACTACCATGCAAATGTTTGGGGTCAGTAAATATAATATATTGCGATATCTGTAGAAATCGTGAAAAAAAAAATGCTATCAGTAAAATAGAAATTATATTATTTTATAATATTGTATACAGTGATATATCAGTTGGTATTGCATTATAAAAATACATTATCCCTAAAATACCCGAGATGGGCTTGAAGAACACAGATAAACCATAATTCTTTTACAACGGTCATTAATTATTTTGTTTAATCAGTCAAAGTGTCTCTATCTGCGTTTTATTCAGCTACAGCAATTGCTGAATGTCCATATTTTCCTGGAGCTTATTACTCATCCTATTTTGGGTAAAAATAGAAAAAAATACTGCTTTCTAAAGATATTTGGAGTAAACGTACAATAATCCATTAGTTTTTATCTGAATGTGCAATCAGCAGTTACCAGGTCAATGTAACATTTCCTGTTTCAGGACTAGCAAAATAATTGCATTTTACTCTCTGTATAGAAGTCAAATCTGCATGATAACAGGTTATTATAGAACAGGGGGGACAGGTTGGGTGGTTTTGCCCTCCTTTACGCCTGTGGATCGGCAAATCCTGCAGACTGGGCTGATTAACAAGTCATTTTCACATAATCCAAAACACTTTGATTAGTTTACTTAGATTACTCCACATAGTGTATGTGTGCATGTGTATGTTTATGTGTCAGATCACTCATAGTTAAAATAACTCCTGAAGGGTCCTGTCTTCTGTCACGGGGTGTTATATGATAGGTAGCGCTTGAGGAAATACAAAACAATAATCTTTCAATAGTAGTCCAACAGGAACTTACTAAATGAAGCTACCGGCCATTCAGAACTTCTACTAGCCAAAGTAAATAAATAAATAAACTAGATTAACTACGTCAGCATATATATATTATAAAATGTGGATTTCATACATTCATTTCTTATTCAAACAAAATCCTGTCATCCAGCATCTCCTCCCTTCCTCTTTCATCCTCATCACCAAACATGTATTTTAGGTGGCCAGATCAAATACAGTACAAAGAACATCAAAGAAATGTAGGAAATGTATCTGTTAACCAAACGCTTTTAATCTCCGCTGTTGCTTCAGTGCAAATGAACAAGCGCGCCGTTATGTGTTGAGCAGTGACGAGTGTGTTCAAGTAAGCCAGAAATGAGCAGATTCTGCACAATACGCTGTATTTAATATCATGATGACTCGAGTTGAGTATTTGTGCTAAATCTGCACAGATTTGACTTACAAGACCAGCAAAGTGAGTATATATAATAACTAACCTAAAAGTGGCTAGAGATCAAACCCTGGTTACAGGTAGTCAGATCTTTCGTTTTATAGACTTACTTTAAAGCAGAATTTGAATTTATCTTGATATCTGATGAAAATTGCATCATTCTATAATCTTCCGTTTTATTACTGTGAAGCTGCTGTGAAACATCATGTACTGTATAAAGCGCTGTAGACTGTACTAAAGCTGTACTTTTTTGTAATTTCAGCATGTGGCTCGAATAAGTGAGAAGCTGCAAACCTTCGAACCTGAGATGCCTCAAACGATCATCATTAACGTGTTGAAAGTGGGTGGGTTTGCAGACGAGTGGTCTCCGCTCTGCCCTCTGCCTCAGCCCGTCTCCGCTGAAGACTCGTCCGCGGATCAGGCTCGGGACGCTGTGCCGGAGCCGCCCGTGTCTTACGCGCTGCAGCACGAGCCGCCGCCGGCCGGATTCGGAGCTCTCCCAGCGGAGGACGGCGAGCTGGAGCCGTGGCCACAGGAGCCTCTCCACAGCGAGGCTGGAGACTACGGCCTCGTGCTGCCGGCCGGTTTCCCCACACCGGGCCAGGGTCCGGCCGAGCCCAGCCCGTACAGGACTCAAGACCTCACGGTGGACCCCACTGAGCCCGAGGACGCCTGTGAGGACGAGGACGAGCAGGACCGTGAGGAAGTGGAAGCACAGATATTTCTGGACTGGAGCCCGGCGACCCGACAGCTGACGATCCCTCTGATGGGCTTGTTGGGTCTCGAGGACGAGCCACAGATCCAGACCGAAGCCGTCTCGCTCCTGCCGAACCTGGTGCTGAGGCAGTCCTCAGAGGAAGGCGCCGAGCAGGAGGATGACTTCACCAAAATGGAGCGAAACTGGGGCCTAATAATCCACTCCAACCCGGAGTAACTCGCCTGAGAATATGAAGGAGACCTTACACTGTACACTTGCTATTTGCCTTGTCCACTTTTAAAGTCACCATGTTTTTATGGAATATTTAAGTAATTATCAAATGATTTCATTATTGTTTTTTAATTCATGCGTATCAGAATAACTTCCTCTTGCAGCATCTCTTCTCTTCTGAAGCGTTTCACTCGGATATACACGACACCATAGGGATGAGAAGACCAGTGCAACTTCCTCTCCATGATGACTTTAAGATTTACAAACGAGACGATATAATGAAGGATTTTCAGCAGTTTACTGCCTAAGCTCTCATTTACTGTGAACACAAGACTCTTAGCTTCCTTTAGCTTCTGTATTACATTACATTTAATCATAGCCATCGGTTTCCCTGGAAGAACACAACCTGGAAGCTGCTCGTGGGAGACTTTGCTTCATGCACAGGTGTTATTGAGCCGTAGATGAGCATTGCAGCAGACGGAGGACAAATATCCATTATTCAGGTATAAAGAGAAGAGCAAGATTTGTTCAGTATGTTGTGCTGTAACATTGAAAATATCTCTTTAAAAAGAAGTGAAGAAATAAACCATGGTTTGTGAACATTGGAAACACAAGAGAGTATAACATATTGAACAAATCTCAGTTTTCTTCACATAAAATAATAGTGTCTACCCTGACAAAGGGTGAACAAAACAAAACTGTGAGTGAGAATCAACAATGATACAGAAAAAAAGTATCATCTTTGAAGGAATTTATGTATGTTATATAATATTGTATCAATTTTATCTGTACATGAATATCAAATGATTATTTTTTTATTGAAGTTAAGCTGCTGTGAATGATTATAAAACCAGAACGAACTCGGTTCAGGCTCTCTCTCTCCTGTCCTGTGCTACCATTATATATTTTTTTATCACTACAATTCTGTCATCTTTTGATCCGTCACAACAATAAATATATGAACTTGGAGGAGTGTGTTCAGATAAAGCTTTTCTTCCCATCATCACTAGCGCAGTATATTGTTTATTCACACAATCTCTGACTGAATGTTCAGTTTCACAGTGATTTATTGATACTGTTTTATGGTTTTTAGCCAGGTTCATGTGTAAATGATTTGCTGCTGATTACTAAATAACTATATAGCTGCTAATGTTCTCAGAGTTGATTGAATAGTGTGTTCACTGCAGAAGGAAAGCAGCACTGGCGCATTTAAAGCTTATACACTCTTCAAACACTCTTATCAGTGTCTGTGAACGTCTGGAAGGATATCACAGAGTCAATATTTGGAGGGGGTTTCGCCTAGTCGATACTAACGCAGGCCTGTATCTGTGTCTGTAGTGTAATCACTAGTGTAGTGTGTGTGTTTCAGTGCACTAACAGGCTCGTGCGGTTTGGCCGGTGCAGCAGCGCCTCCTCCGGCGCCTTGCAGAAGCGCACCCGCACACTCCGTCTCCATGACAATCACTCGACGCACAACACCACAACACACAAGCCGTCGGGACCTTTTCAAGTTAAACACCTGTACATGTTATAGTTGAGAAACATGTCGAGTACACAGGCTGAAAGCGTCATAAGAAAGATCATCCGCGAGATCGCGCAGACATGTTTGAGCAGAGGACAGACTCTGTCCGAGACGCTCATCGCGTTCATGGTGAGTGACGGAGAATCACACAGATCGAGCCGATGAATGTGTCTGTCGCTCATTACTCGTGTGTTCAGGTCAAAGCTGTTGTTCTGGACCCCAGGAATCACTTTAACGTGGACAGGACTCTTACAAAGCAAGATGTGCAGAAACTCATTGAGGTAAACAGAAATAAATAAATAAATATTAAAACTGCTTTTAAAGAAACCCTGTTTTCCACGCATTCAGCGCGAGACTCACGCCACACGAAGTGAATCAAAGCTTCGAATCTATTGAACCGATTGCTTCGTAAAACGATTCACTGTTTCGAAGCGTTCGAATCTCCACACACTGATGACCCCTGCTGGCCAGAACACCAACACACATCATCTCAGAATATTTAGTTTAAAATGTCATGACCCTTTAAAAAAAGTTGCTTCCCTTAAAAAATATATTAAATCTGCTTCAAACATTCAGGCCAGGCTTTCTCAAGCCAACATCAAAGTTTGTCTTGTCAAACTTTACTTTCTAGGTAATAAATAGAAGAGAACTTGTTTGCAGTGAGTGTAACGTGACTTTGGTTTAATGGCGTTGTCTTTCATGTCTTCAGCTGTGTGTGGACAGACTCATGGACCAGGCGAGCCCAACTCTGAACACCATTAAGATGCAGGTTTACTTTGACATGAACTACACATCTCCAGGTAAGTGGATCATTTACCTGAGTTACGGCTCTAGCAGTTTAATACTAGTCGTTCAGTGCAGTTCATGAGACCAACTGTAAAGTAGAGTTTAGTGTTTTTAATGTATTTATTTAGTGCAGTTGTTACTTCTTTTCCTTCTGATCTGATGCTTAAGGTATGGTCACATTTAGCAGGTGATTGTGTGTGTGTGTGTGTGTGTGTGTGTGTGTGTGTGTGTGTGTGTCTCAGGCGAGTTTGTGGAGCTGCAGCAGAAGGTCCTGCAGTCTCGTCTGCTGTCTCTGAGCAGGGAGATCACGGACTGCCGAGCTCAGACCCGAGAGGATCTGCAGGGCCTGTACAGCAAGATCGTCAGCTACGTCATGCAGCGCTCCAACCTCGGGCCGGCCACAGACATCACCACCGTGAGGGAGACCACAGGTACTGTACGACACCCCCACTACAGCCAGCTGGGGCTGAGCTACACACACACACTAATATACACTCACCTAAAGGATTATTAGGAACACCTGTTCAATTTCTCATTAATGCAATTATCTAATCAACCAATCACATGGCAGTTGCTTCAATGCATTTAGGGGTGTGGTCCTGGTCAAGACAATCTCCTGAACTCCAAACTGAATGTCAGAATGGGAAAGAAAGGTGATTTAAGCAATTTTGAGCGTGGCATGGTTGTTGGTGCCAGACGGGCCGGTCTGAGTATTTCACAATCTGCTCAGTTACTGGGATTTTCACGCACAACCATTTCTAGGGTTTACAAAGAATGGTGTGAAAAGGGAAAAACATCCAGTATGCGGCAGTCCTGTGGGCGAAAATGCCTTGTTGATGCTAGAGGTCAGAGGAGAATGGGCCGACTGATTCAAGCTGATAGAAGAGCAACTTTGACTGAAATAACCACTCGTTACAACCGAGGTATGCAGCAAAGCATTTGTGAAGCCACAACACGCACAACCTTGAGGCGGATGGGCTACAACAGCAGAAGACCCCACCGGGTACCACTCATCTCCACTACAAATAGGAAAAAGAGGCTACAATTTGCACGAGCTCACCAAAATTGGACAGTTGAAGACTGGAAAAATGTTGCCTGGTCTGATGAATCTCGATTTCTGTTGAGACATTCAGATGGTAGAGTCAGAATTTGGCGTAAACAGAATGAGAACATGGATCCATCATGCCTTGTTACCACTGTGCAGGCTGGTGGTGGTGGTGTAATGGTGTGGGGGATGTTTTCTTGGCACACTTTAGGCCCCTTAGTGCCAATTGGGCATCGTTTAAATGCCACGGCCTACCTGAGCATTGTTTCTGACCATGTCCATCCCTTTATGACCACCATGTACCCATCCTCTGATGGCTACTTCCAGCAGGATAATGCACCATGTCACAAAGCTCGAATCATTTCAAATTGGTTTCTTGAACATGACAATGAGTTCACTGTACTAAAATGGCCCCCACAGTCACCAGATCTCAACCCAATAGAGCATCTTTGGGATGTGGTGGAACGGGAGCTTCGTGCCCTGGATGTGCATCCCACAAATCTCCATCAACTGCAAGATGCTATCCTATCAATATGGGCCAACATTTCTAAAGAATGCTTTCAGCACCTTGTTGAATCAATGCCACGTAGAATTAAGGCAGTTCTGAAGGCGAAAGGGGGTCAAACACAGTATTAGTATGGTGTTCCTAATAATCCTTTAGGTGAGTGTATGTGTGACCCTGGACCACAAAACCAGTCAGAAGTCGCACGGCTAAATTTGTAAAACAATACGTTGTATGGGTCAAAATGAACCTCCACTCCTGGCTAAGATGATGGAAAATTACAGACATTTCTTGATTAAAATGATATCTGTGATATCTGTAAAACACTTTGCTGACGGTTTTAAATTACATTTATCTGTCAACCGATTCTGGTAAGTTTACTATATATATTTCAATCTTAGAGCAGCGTCCGATACGATTAATCATCATACTCTTATTCTATCATGTGGTGTCCCTCCAGGATCTATTTTAGCACCTACACTACTGTTCAAAAGTTTGGGGTCAGTGAGATTTTTAATGTTTTTAAAAGAAGTCTCTTCTGCTCACCAAGGCTGCATTTATTTGATTAAAAATACAAACAAAAACAGTAATATTGTGAAATATTATTCTAATGTAAATCATCTGTTTTCTATGTGAATATACAGTAAAGTGTAATTTATTCCTGTGATCAAAGCTGAATGTTCAGCATCATCACTCCAGTCTTCAGTGTCACATGATCCTTCAGAAATCACTCTAATATGAGGATTTGATGATCAAGAAACATTTATGATTATTATCAGTGTTGAAAACAGTTTTTTACATGTTTATTTCATGATGCTATGATGAATAGAAAGTTCAAAAGAACAGCATTTATCTGAAATCTAAAGCTTTTGTCACATTAAACACGACCCTTCAAAAGTTTGGGGTCAGTAAGATTTTTAATTTTAATTTTGAATAAATCAATACTTTTATTCATCAAGGATGAGTTAAACTGATCAAAAGTTACAGTAAAGACATTTATAATGTTAGAAAATATTCTATTTTAAATAAATGCTGTTCTTTTGAACTTTCTATTCAGCAAAGAATTCAGCCGAACTCATGGCTTTGGAAGGATTGCTGACCGGCTTAGATGAGGTGAAGGCATGATGTGTGTAAGATATCTGAGCTGAAATTCATCTGTGGTTTTAGGAAACTCTAACTTTAGATTTAGATCTTTTAGATTTAAAAAAAAAATGTGTGGTTTGTGATGGTGTTTTAAACTTTGACAAACAGATACACAAAGCTGTCAAAACGAGTTTCTTCCAACTAAGAGTAATCTCTAAGATTAAGCCTTTTTTTTAATCCCGTAAGGATTTGGAAATTTTTTTAAACTAAAAAAGTTACCAGTTAACTCAATATTGAAATATTATACCAGTTAATTCAATATTGTTATCTATTAATTCAATGACATTCATACAGTAGTTTAGTTTTGGTGCCCCAGTAAATATTTAGAAATGTTCTACCATTCAGAAGTTTGGGGTTAGATAAAAAAAAAAAGAATACTTTTATTCAGTGTGGATAAATTGATCAAAAGTGACAGTAAAGACATTTATAATGATAAAAAAAAAAAAGAACTTTCAGTTCATCATAGATCCTGAAAATGTGTCTCAGTTTCCACAAATATCTGAAGCAGCACAACTGTTTTCAACACTGATAATAATCATAAATGTTTCTTGATCCTCAAATCCTCATATTAGAGTGATTTCTGAAGGATCATGTGACACTGAAGACTGGAGTAATAATGCAGAACATTCAGCTTTGATCACAGGAATAAATTACACTTTACTGTATATTCATCCGTCTATCAGATTAAATTCATAATACTTACTTTACTCAGGAGTGGGTTATCCATTGTGAAGTGAATGAGCACTCTGTAGTTGGTGTTGTCCCGCAGCTCTGTGTGTGACGTGTGTGTGTTTCAGCGGCTCTGCAGAGCGTCTTCCCGCAGTCACAGCTGGCGACCTTCATGGCTCTGCTGAAACAAGACAAAGAGAAGCAGCTGACGCAACTGAGTCTGATCGTCAGCGGCATACGCCTCTTCAACAAGGACAGCAAGAAAGGAGGAGAGGGCATCCAGAACTGTACGTGATGGCTCCACGGTGTTCTCGTTCTCATGACTGTAGGGTCATCAGTGGTCACTTCTCCGTGTGTGTGTCCCCCCCGCAGTGCCGGCCATCCTGAGCGAGGCGGTTCCCGCCGCGGTCGCAGACACAGAGAGGGAGCTGGCCGGAGCTCAGCGCTTGGCCTGGCAGTACACAGCCCTGCTGGAGAAGATCTCTGAGCAGGACACAGGGCGACCCGAGGACCCCGTCCAGCCAGACCTGCTCAAACAGGCCCTGTACAACACGAGACAACACGAGGCCTTCCTCAAGTTCATACTGGTGGGTTTCACAGTCACACACACTGAAGGGCCTTGGAACGCGCAGCTTTGTACGATGCGTTGATGTTATTTCCACTGAAACAGGAAGCTAAGGCGGGACATATTGAATAAATGGCTCCTCCCCCTTTTCAAATACCCAATAGCGGTTAGTTTCCCTCACAGACTGCAGGTCGTACTTGACAGCGACATGGAAGTGAATCCGAGTGCTGATGATACGCTGGATTCAATAGTCGAGGCGTGAGTAAAGTCTAGCCAAGGCAACTAACAATGAATGAGAACAGGCAAAGCAGGAACTGGGAGAACCAAACTAAAGCAATGAAACCGAACATAATCCCTACAGTAGTCAAGCCAAAGGCTAAGCATATCAATTACCATTATGTGTCCAACGTTTTAGAGAGCGACACATAAAATGCACCATCCTGATAAAGTTGCAATTAATGCCAGTATTATGAAATAAACTCGCAAAATTGTGAGATATGAAATTGCAATTGCAAGTTAAGTAGAATTGCGAGATATAAACTTAAATAGAAATAGCTGACAATTTTTTCTTGCAATTTTCTCTTGCGAGTTATAAAGTCAGAATTGTGGAAAGGCCGAACTCGCAATTGCAATTTTATTTTAGAATTGTAAGATAAAACGTTGCCCCTTTTTTGTGGTGGACACAAGCTTCCATCGATTTCATTTGGTTTTACATGGTTGTTAGCTGGTCGAAACTTGTTAAGATGTTTAATCAAGCTGGTTAATTTGCTGCAACCAGACATGTTTCATAATCCAGTTTATTACCGGGCTCTCCTTATTGGTCATTCGCGGCGTGTTTCTCCTCTGACCTGCATTTCTCTGAGAAATTAATATATAACAGTTTAACCATTTGGTGTTCATGTTTTCATCAGGCGGACGTTATCTTGTGTGCAAAGGAAGTGTCGCAGCTGCAGACTGACCTGACGACTCGGATGACGCTCTTGAGGGACGCCGTGCACAGTAATAATACAGTGCCTACAGCACAAGTGTTCGTGAGTGACTTCTGCAGTGCTATTGCCCATCTCTTTGTGTTCAATGGTCACTGATAGTTCACAATTGTTCAAATTAATTTATATAATGCATTTTACATTATTATTCCAAAGTATCTTTACAAAGAACAGGGCCTTACAAAACCCCAGTGAACAGGATAAAGGTGTCAATGGCACAGAACAACTCAAAAGACATTAATATGAGGTAGATGAGGAATAAATAGTGTAAAATAATTTTGAATATTCATTATAAGAGTCTCCTTTATTAAAGTAATGAGTCAAAATCTGCTAAAGGCTGAAATACACTTCATGATTCTGGACAAAAAGTCTATTCCTGTGTCCCAGGAGGATATCAAACATTGATCATTGCTTTAATAGTTTAAACAGCTGAGAAGATGGTGATCAAACTAGATAAAAAATAAATAAAAAAATCACCTGTCACGTTCCTGATGTCACGTGTAGTCAGAGATAAATAGTCCTTTAATCAGCAAAGGGGACACAAGGAGAAACAGAATAACAACTATACTTAATACAAACAATACTAGACAGGGAACTAACTCAAACTGAGGGCTTAAATACACAGAGCAAACAAAAGAGCTCAGTAATCTGACAACAGGTGAAAGGATTGATTAATCAAACACACTGGGAAACAGGGTCAAATGACGAGGCACAAAGGCAAACAGAACTAAAACACAAAGAAACTAAGCCAAAACAGAACACACACGTTACAGCTGAATATTATCAGCATATGACGGTCTCAAGATCTCTCATTTACAGTTCATCTATTGCCGAAATATGAAAAAAAGATCAGTCAAGAATAGAAAATTATATTGAAAATATTCAAATCAGGAATGTCAGAATCAGAATGCGTAGTTAATGCATAAAGAATGTCTGTCAACATATAACATACAACACGTTGAACAATGTTCACTAACCCTTGCAAAGTTTTTCACTTGCATTGGTATTTATTCTCTTTAGCCGTGTGAAATATTTCACTCAGTTCCCGATCATTCCCATTCAGTCTCAGCGAGTGAAGAACTCATGCATGCTCACGTGCATCATGTATTAGGTACGTTATCGTCTGACAGACTGCGTGTTAAAGCCGTGTGACTCGCTGGCTCTGCTTCAAGTTAATACCACCGTGTATTGTGCACGTTACGTTTTGACAGACATCAATGTTGTGATATTCAAATGATGTGGAATTGAAAACAGTTCATAAGGTTACAACTATACATTTTTTAGCCGAGAAGTATTTAGTGAAGTGATTGATGGCCAAGAGTGTGTTGTGTCCATGTTTCTAGTTCTATTATTCCAGCCGACAGCCAGCATAATTGTGCATGAGGGATGATGTGTTCATGCTGGAGACGTTCAAAACGCGTTTTGCATAGTTCATTATACTTATTTTACAGTTTATCTCGCGGCAAATAAAGTACGTGTTACTCATGTAACATGACTGACATGTTTGGATTGTCAAATGTTCCATTCAGCTGTCGCAAATTCGTTGCCTTGAAAATTAAGTTAAAAACAAAGTTGTTTTTATTGCCTCATAACAAAAATATTTAATTTAAACCCATGAAATACAGATACTGTTGAAAATAATAGTGAAAAATCACTTTTTAAAACTTGTTCTATTATTTCCCCCTTTATAGCAGATTTTGACTCTGGCATAAAGTGACAGAAAAAGAATGTAAAGTCAACATTGCTTGCAATTGTGCTTGTGCTCACTTACATGAAATAACGAAATATCAAAACAATATTTATTTAATGTAAGGCATTGGGATATTTTCAAGTGTGACCTCTGGATGTGGACTGCATTGGTCAGGTATCCATTTATCAGTTCCTTTATTACACGGTTTATCCAATGAGATTTTAGAGTCCATTTGAATAAGTGCTTCTCCTGCTCCATTACAGAACGTTTCTGGGTTTTTTCTTCTTCAGTTCAATAGTGCCATGCTTGTGATCACATGCAGATTTATAATAGACGTCTCTCTTTTTGCCAGCCTCATTTCTCAGCGGTGTCTTCGCTGTGGGCAGGGCTGGAGGCTGAGATGCTGATACTGAGCATGCTCACTAACCTTCTGCCCGGCCTGAGGCCCTTCCTGTCCGCACCGTCTCTGCTGAGCCCCGAGCAGATGGAGCTGCTGCTACACGGCCTGCAGGTCCCCACGGACACACACAGGTCCACTGCGGCCACAGGTGGGACACACACACACACACACACCACTGCCTGCTGAGCTGCTGTCGTACAGCTGGAGGACTGAAGAGGAAACAGCTCATGTTTCACTCTAATATCATCTGATTGATCAATCGCAGCATTCTGGAGTCAGATGTTTCTGAATCATGGCCGTTCACATAGAAAATGATAAAAAAGGGGACCTATTGTACGACAGTGTCAAATATGGGAACAATGTGGTGTCTTTTGAAGATTTAAGCATGAAAAACCCAATACCAAAATCAACACTTTGTAAAATGGCAGAATATGGCCTCTTTAATAGTCATAAATAATGTCACAGCTCATTTCTTTGATGTCGGGGTGAAATATGACATGGACATGAGATTTACCCTGTAGAATCGTTATATCCTATATATGTTCTTTTATTTCAGAAGAGCGCGTCGTTGTGTCAGAGATGCGTTCGTGTGAGTGGTGTTTTCCTGAGAGCACAACTAACTTTGAGAGTGTGCCACTGCAGTATAAGGGGTTTTGTGGACTCACCCTCGTAAAGAAGAACGGCCTTTTACTGCCAGGTACAAATAGTGAATCTACATGCTTCACGCACTTGCAGAACAGAATTCCCTAAAGTACATTGTAATTAATATGTTTTTATCTGATAAGATGTCTTCCAACTTGGGAAAATGAGCCTGTGACTGTGTACATGATAACCTGCACACGACTTCTTGTTCTCAGGTAATCCAAACATTGGCGTCTTGAAGCACAAGGAGAAGTACTACGCTTTCAGCTCCAGGAGCGCTGCGTACGAGTTCGCCTGTAGAGCGGATGAATATAGCGCTGCTGTGGTGGAGATGGCGAAGAGAAGGCCCGAGCTCATCCAGCTGCTCCAGCTGCATCAGGAGTTTGCCAGCGTGAATCCCTACTCTGAGGTGCCAGCGTGACCTCGGCCTGTTCTGACTGCTCATGGACAGCAGGAGAACATATGATACATGCCAACATTAAAGTGCAGTTAGGACAGTAATACACAGCTTTTCAAGAGGGTGGAGAAAACACTTCCCATATGTTTTGTTGTTGAAGTCAAAAGTCGTTGGTAGATGCGAGACAACTGAAACAGGGACAGGTTTAGTGACATGTCTTAAGCCCGTGACACACCAAGCCAACGTCAAAGAACTAGCGGCGATGGAAGCTGAGTTGTCGCCTCGCGTCTTGGCCAAAAGGCGTGCGTTCTGCGTATGTGCATATCAATAGTCTGTTTTCATCATTCAGAAACAGAAACTGAAACTAGGACTGCTGATAGAGAAACCTTAAACAAAGCAGCGCTTGCTTAGCATTTTGAATATCAATCTGGTCACTTTCTTAATTCCGGCTGGCTCATTATTGTGAACTTTGGAATGCTCAGGTCAGATGACATAAAATTGTTACAGCCTTCTGTCTGCACCGTCTTCTTTGCTCTCTTTCATCACATTCGCTTTTATTCTCATGCACTGACTCGTTCCCTAAGCTGAACAGCCAATCAGAGTTCTCTCTCTCATCGGCCAGATGCCGATTCTACATGTGACCAGAGCCAACGGTGCGGGAACACACTGAGAAAACTAAGCCGACGATGCTCAAAAACGATGCTTGGTGTGTCCCGACCTTTATCCTTTAAAACCATCCACGAAACTACACAAGATAAAAGAAAATACAACCTAGACAACACCTGATACATACATACATAATAGTAAAAGTTAGATTTTTTTATTTAAAAATATACTTGGAACATTACTTAAGTATACTTCATAAAATTAACTTGAAGTATACTTCTTTTTTTGTAAGGGAAATGATACCAAACATGTGTAATACTGTATGATAATCATTCACATTAAACCATATAGATTCTTGGGTGAATTTTGGTGATGTCAGCATGAGAGAGGAGGAGTGGGGGTAGAGGGAAAGAAGTGTAGATTAGGATGATTCTGAGGTGAGACTTGCGTCTCGAATGGTGCACAAGAGTGAGTTGAAATGTTAATTTCCAGAAAGGTCCTTTGGCTTCTCGCTCCTCAGACAGACTGCCCGGCATTTTCTAATTTCTCAAGTCTTAAGGCCCTTGCACACTGAGTCCGAAATTCGCGTCCGAAATTTTCACACGTTAAAAAATAAATACGACCTCACGTTATGTCAATCACACTTGTACACCTCCGAAACTTTCGTCCGTCAAAAAAAAAATCGAATCGGGTTCGATTTTCTGCGTTTTTCGCATCCGTAACAAGGGTTTGAATGGTGTTTTGACAGTTTAGAGCCACAGAATGACGGATACGAAAAAACGCATGCGAAAATTTCGGATTCAGTGTGCAAGGACCTTTACAGTCCAGAAAAAAGAGTAAAAGCTTAAGTGTGTTCTGCTCATGTCTCAGATGCAGTCAGGACAGAAACTGCTGGTGAAAGTCATCTCTAAAAGTGACGCCAGCATACAAACAGAGATACACCCTCTGGAGACCAACCTCGTGAGGTCTCATGAGTGGAACGAGTGGGAGCTCAGGAGAAAAGCCATCAAACTGGTGAGAACCCACCCCAATCACACACATGATCTCAGCCCAGACACACAGAGAAATTAGGGAATTTAACCAGAAACTGTTTCTCTGTCTTCTCTAATAAGGCAAATCTACGGAATAAAGTGACGCGCTCAATGCAGACGGATTTGAGTCACATGAGACGGCACAACAGCTCACAGACGTTCCCCCCTAAAGACGCCAGCAGCCAGACAAAGCGAGACGGAGAGAGTAATGTACCCAAGCCTCAGGTGTATCTGTGCGGGCTGAGAGGAGGGACGAGCGCTGCCACCAACATGACCAAGGTGGATTTAACCAGAGCTGTTGATGAATGATCTACACACTCAATAAACTGATCCAGAATCATCATTTGTTTCTGAGCTTTCCACACGTGAGCCTCCTCATAGTATAGTATCTGGATATTTGTGTGCCATTCAGACCAGCAACCGATAAAGAAGCAAAATCAGATTGTACTTTTCTGTTTGGTGATCATGTCACATCAAACCACGTTTACAGAATCCAGCTGATGTGTCAGAGGTGAATATATGCAGTTATGTTCTACTCATCATGTAAGTGTGTGTTATCACTCGAGAAAACCAATGGAAAAAAGGAGAAAATAAAAATTTCACTGATGACTGTATAAACCAAATATAATGCTGTATGAACCATTTATGTTAAATATGAGGGGCTTTCGCACCGGAGGAACCTTCTCATAGTTCCTAGAGCTATTGGCGGAAGATTTTGACGTGTTCACACCAGAGGAACTAGGAATGATTTTAGTTCTAGGATCTCCTTTGGAGGAACTAAATTAGCTCCTACTTCAGAGTCGGGTCTAAACCAGCACTATAGGAACTACCAGTGACGTTAGGGCACGCGAAACACCAGAACCCTGTTTGTTTGCTCAGGCTCTGGTTTTCTCAGTGCCGTCAAAATAAAGGTCACAACAACAAGCGTGGCTTACGTCACTTCAGAGTTCCTACTGGCGGTGCGAATGCAACCAGGAAAACGTTCCTAAGGGAACCAGTAGTTCTCGGCAAACCACCCTGGTGGCTCGTTCCTAGAACTATCCGGTGCGAAAGCCCCTATGGTCTGAAAAATCTACAGAGAGGTTTGGAAATTTGAGTCTGTAAAAGTATGGAATTTTGAAATTAAAAATGTGTAGGAACCGAGGGAGAGCAGGTGGAGGAAATCAATAATCAGATAACAAGAAGGACTAGGTTAAGACAATAGATATCAGAGCACATAGAAACAAACAACACAAAGCCATGTGTCGGTACAAAACATGACACGGACACACAGCCAATGAGAGCCGTCACAGACTGTGTGTCCACACAAAACATGACAAACTGAGAGCACTCAGCCGATGATAAACATGAACCGTGTGCAACATAGAACACAACAACACGAACCCTTGGCCAATGAACACAGTGTTCCAGCAGTGCTCACTGTGTACGCGCTCATGAGAGAAGCACTCTGTATTCGCCTAACTTCGCAATAGTAAAATAAATCAGCATCATTGCACCTATTTTTTTCACTAACTGTGAGATATGATGGTCTTGTGTATTTTTGTGTTTACTATAGTTATTATAGTTGTTATGTGGGAGTGTTCTAACCTTTGTTTGTTGCAGTTACCTGGTAGCTCACCTGCAATTAATCGGTTAATCGGTGTCACCTGAAGGAGGCCATTTTAAATCCAGGACACATTTTTTCTCTTTCTCTCTCTCTGGTCTTGCAGCCAACACTAGGAGCAGTGTTTTCATCGCTACAGTCCCTTTTTCTTTTATAATTCAATAAACTTTATTTTTGATCAGCAGACTTCGGTCTTTGTATGGTTTATGTTGCTGTTTTATGAGGAAAACCTACCAACATAAAATAATGATTACTTAGCTATAATAAAACTTAACTTAAATGTTCGCTGTTATAACGGCAATGTCTTTTTGTATTCATTCTGAATTACTGACCAAAGTTCATTCATATTAATGTATTTACTGATGCTACATCATCTTAATGTACATCTCATCACACAGGGAACAAAAAACCTGCACTCTTTTTTCTTTTTCTTTTTCGCACGACATTCAGGGGGAAAAGATATCAACTCACAAGCATGTTTTATTTATCATTCGCTTTAGTTGTAACATGAGGATGTTTTATAAGGCTAATTCACCCCTGCGTTTTAGAGTTGTTGAGTTCGGGAAAAAATGGCAATCTTTCATGTAGTTACATTTTTTGTTGAACTTCTTGTTTCTCGGCTGGCCAGTCAATATTAAGCTTAGCAACAGCACGAGTCACAACCTCCATAAGCTCCTCATATGCAGGAGTATGAGGTGGCGAGTCCTCAATATCTCCTGCATCGATACTAACAGCATCCAAATCCTCAGAGCTGGATAGCTGCAGTACCGGTGCCTCACCCCGGGGAGAAGAAACCGCACAGCGTGCTTCCCCCTGAGATAAGGCAGTAGACCTGGCAGTTGAGGGCTGAGAAAGGGCTGGGCCTCGGCAGAAGCGGACCCGAACCATGGGGAACGCATGCTGAAGCGCCCTCCTCGAAGAGCACCATAGCTTATCGCAATGCTCATACTCAGCCTCCTCAAGGGCTGACTGGGCTCCACTCCCACACAGACAACGCACAGCTCCGGTATATCCCCACCCGTGATGAAACAAGGGCAGGGAAAAGCACACGGCTTGAACTGCTGTTTGCTCACCAAGTACATTTTTTGGTGAATATCTTGACTAAACAGATAGAAATGCTGTACTATTTCTTGATAGACAAACACCGACTGGACAAACAATTCACACAGAGCACTTGCTGAAGACACAAAAGCTAGCGTTTCTTTGTTCTGTGTATGCTTTATAGTTTGCTGGTCTGTGACATCCCAAGCCTTTGACGTTTCTTCACGCCATTGGACTGATTTCACACGTGCTTCACAACGCAATCACGCAGAGTTAACAGCATTTTGAGAAAGGGAACACCGAACGCCTTGGAAATGCCAGGCATGTGATGTTCATTTATATATTTGAAGAGGATTTGTTTTCATGTATGACTGTACTCAAAATGTGACCTCTGACCTTCATTTATATTTGGATTATATTGTTAAATATATTCTAAATAAACTACAAACAAAATATATATATATTTCTTTTGGTCTCACATTCTTTCTTGTAATTCCCTCTCAGTGACATACCTGACTGAAAGACTCATTAGAGGCAGGGTCTTAATCTCCTCAAGTGTGAATCACAACATTATTCATGATCATTCACGCCTTGAGCATATGTTCCTTGTAAACAAAAAGGGTCTCAATTTTCAATTTACTTGAAAATGTGATCTGTAAAAGCATCATACACAACAGATAGTCTTGTGTCATGTACCGTTGAGAAGTTCTTAACTAACGGAATACAACAAGTGTATTTGTTTTAATTAAAGTATACCAAGCTTCATACACAAATATAAACAGTATATATACATTAGGCTTTTGCACCACGTTTTGTTCGTAACTTCAGAGAGAAATGCAGAACATTAATACATTCACAAAACATTAGTAAAGCACAGTCATTCGCATACCAAAATTTAGGGCAGTTTTTCTTGATTGAAACGAGCCTATGCACAATATTATGCAATGTGTAGATATTGAGATAATATTTATGGAGTGCCATGACATACTGCTTGGCTAAAACTAACGGAATCCACGGAATAAACTTTTGGGATCCACTCATTTCACAATGATGATACAGTGTTGAAAACGTCATTTGAAAAACGTTGGCTAGTCCAACCAATGGAAATTTGATCTGGGACATGGTGGGTAGGGATGATATGTAGAGACCAATTGACCACTGTTTTACAGTTGGAGCTGTTTTATCTTGGATAGGATAGTTCGCTCAGATTGGCAGGTGTAGTATTTGCCGCACGCCATACAATAGAAGTGCATGACATTTTGTTACTTATTCTCTAGAAATTATTTAGACCTTTAGAATTTTGTGTTTGAAGGTCCATTTTTGCGGAAGCTCTGTATATTCCTATTGAAGCTTGAAATGGAGGTCATTACAAATGTCAGTTAGTCATTTTTAAAACGAGCGGTTCTTTTATAAAGTGCAGTGCTGAAAAGTGGTAAGGCTACATGAGATATATATATTTATGAGTTTAAGTATACCGCTTAGGTTTTATGGCAGCAACTTAATACAATTTGCAGGAGGACGCCAAGGACGATGGATGTTAGAGGATCAGGAGTTAGAGCCTGTGGCTGGCTTGACAACGGCAGAGTATTCTGCGGAACACTCTTCATTGGAGGTAAAGTGCTTCTGAAGCTCATCAGGTTGGGACATGGTTCAAAGGACAGGGCCAAATGGCAGAAGAATTGTCACTGGGATAGTGCAGTGACTGCTGCTTATACACGTACGTAATGATGATTGACAGGACTGAATGATTAGGTTCCTCCCGAACCTATGTTTGGAACTTAATTTAATAAAACTGTAAATATGTGAGATTTTTTTCACTTTGTGTGCATGTGAACATTAGAAAGAGGATTTACAATTGTGTGTGTGTGTCAGTTGTTTAATCTAACACAGAGACACTGAAGAATAATAAACCCTAAATCCAGCATAGAGGGGTTCAGTGAATGTGGTGTTGAATGTGTGTAAGTGTGTGAGTGTGTGCGTGTCAGAGACACTATAGAAGGACAGAGTGCCGGCCGGCACATCCACATACACTCCTACTCTTTTAGAGGATGAAGGGACGACAGGTAAATTAGTGAAGTACTTATTGTGACAGACAGTAAAACTGTTATTAGAGCAGATCAGACTCCAGGATTTGTCACTGTATCCAAACCAACAGTCATGACGCCATCCTTTCCTGCTGATTCCTTTATATGTCACTGATATTTCAGCACGTATGCTCCATTCAGCCTCCCAGTAACAGCGTCCAGTCAGACTCTCTCCACACAGAACCTGAGGCCACTCATCAAATCTCTCTGGATGATTAGGATACGGCTGCTTCTCTTCTACAATCGTCACTGTCCTTTTCTCCTCAGACAGAATAAGACCTGTGTTTGCGGTGTTTGGATCCAGTGTAAGATCATAGGCATCTGAACACAAGAAGAGAGAAACATATATAACAATGGTTTCCCAGATAGCATATGAATGTGGGCCACTTTAGGCAATGATGCGGCACTGCAGGCCTTCTTATTGCCTGGACAAAATGTATGTCTAAAGTGGCCCACAATACAGACCAAATACAGACCAAATGTTTCAAATCACATGTGGGCCTTTTTAGGCAAAGATGCGGTGCTCACTGGAAATGTGTAATCTGAATGTGAATCTAAAGTGGCCCATATGATAAATTATGAATATGGACCAAATATCACAAAACAAATGTGGGCCACCAAAATTTGGCTAATCTGGGTGTAAACAACCATCATAAAATGATAAAAATCCATCCAGAGGTTTTTTTAAAATCTTCTTATATGTTTCCCCCCATCTCAAATCAAGCTGTTTGATTTTGTGACGTCACAAAATCGACGCCCCTCCCACGATGGTTGATTGACAGGAGCGTTTCAACACAGACCCGCCCTCGTGAGCGAGCTGTCAATCATAGCCCGCGCGGACCGGCGTGTTCAGTGTTGATAGCTGGAGCACCGAGTAGAATGGCGTCTAAGCGATTGTGGTGTTCTGTTCTTCGGTGCAATAACGAAACACAGCATCATGTTGATGTTCCTAAATCCGTACAGCTGAAGACACAGTGGCTGAGTTTGTTTTCGAACGGAATATTCCCCACGATCAACGTCAATGCTTTCATGTTTGCGCGAATCATTTCACACACCAGACTGCTTTATAAACGAGGGTCAGTATAAAGCTGGTTTTGCTAAGAAGCTGCTCCTGAAAAAAGGATCAGTACCAACTATTCGTGTTCCTGCTGCACCTCCAGAAGAACTGAAGTGAGTGTAATGTTTTATTAACCTTTATATTAATCTTTGCAAATCGCTTGCACGCTTCACGATGAATGCGGCTATTTTTACACTCAGGGTACATTACGGCATGTTTTATATGTATGACGTTCTCAATATAATTCATAATCCCATGTTTATAATGAACAACATGTTATGGTTATTGTGTTATTGTGTTACAAACGGTGTACGCACAGAACAGAGGGGCGGGGTGAGCAAAGCTCATTATCATTTAAAGACACATGCACTTAAACGGCGTGCTGAAAACAGAGTTTTGACCAGGTAAAATTAGTGTTTTCTTACAATACTAATAAGAATTTTTAATTAAAGTATATTACAAACTTTTAATTTAGACCCTAAAGAATCATATTAGCTTGTACAAAAATGACATTATATGACCCCTTTAAAATAGATTTAAATAAAGGGTTAGAGATGTTTATGTACATAAAGGTATCAGACACTTAAGACACTCCAAACACAGACACAAACACTCTGGTTGAGAAACTGTTTACTGATGACAATCGACACGCATTCAGACTGATGCGTTTCGACACATTCAGAATGCTTTTATTTTTCATTTGTATTTTGCTGAATGGATCCGTGTAGTAGCTATATATAGTCAGGTCAAAGCAGCAGGTTTAGTATCTACTGGCTTCTCCCTTTGAATCTGTCATATATTGTTTTAAAAAAGTTATAATTGAGCAGAGTGAGTTCATTTGGGAAGTTATAAAGTACAGCTGTAATTTACAAAGTATGTCTGCAAAAAGAATACTGAAGGTTTAAATCTATCTTGAATTTATTTCGTTTAAAAAATAACATGCAGTAAAAGAGTAATAACACTAGCAAACAAATGTTTTGCTAATAAAAATGTTTAAAAACAAGCCCTTTTCTCTTTGCTGCAGAGAGAGTGTGTCTTTGTTTGTGTGTGTGTGTGTGTGTGTGTGTGTGTGTGTGTGTGTTTGTAGACCTACACTTTCGTGGTCCTGCTGTGATCCTTATCTCTCCTCCATTATCCACACTATAAGTACAAAAAAAAGATTAAATGTAAATATGCATCATGCATACATACATTCATTCAGTATGTCAGTTATCAGTGTTTGACACACTTGAGTATCTGCAGTGAGCAGTTTGGATCCTTCAGTTTGTCAGAGAGCAGCTTGACTCCTGTATCTCCTGGGTAATTGTAGCTCAGATCCAGCTCTCTCAGGTGTGAGGGGTTTGAATTCAAAGCTGAAGACACAAATCCACAGCCTTTCTCTGTCACCATACAGCCAGACAACCTACAGATGGATCAAAACAGCCTCATAATCTACAAAAAACACACATCAACACACAACAGCTGAGTGAATATCATTCATTTGAAAATCTCAGTCTGAAGTTATCAGCATGGTTGGCTAACTGTGCTGAACCGTAATGATAGAATGTGTGTAGTGACATTCCCACTCAGGATTGGCCACTTGTCTATTGCCTAGCTACCAGTTTGTAGCTGACCAAGTGTACTATTTGAGCAAAGTATGAAAAAGAAATGTCAAAAAAAGGCCATGAAGCGGTCGCTATATACTTATCATACCATCTGTAAACTCTTGCACTACCAAGGCAACGACTGATGCATTTGTATTACGTTCAAAATAGCTCAGCCCCACAGTGAAAAATGAAATCATAACCGTACCAGCTGGGCCGAATCGACAAGGAATTGAGCTTTTTGGCCGGATGGTGGAAAAGTGGCTAATGACTTGTTCATTAAGACAGTGACTTGCATAACATATTGGCGGTTTTACTTTTACATTTAAAATAATCACTTAATTTTTTTTATATTTTCATATTCCTATATTCAAAATACATTTTTTACTGAGTGGAACATGGAACTGAGTTTTGCACCCCTGTCTTCTTATTCTACTAGAATTTATTTATTAAATGTAATAATTTGACATAAAAGTCTCATTTGCAGCAGCACTTTAATGCCTTCGTGTTTTATGGAGCAAGTTTTCATACTAGCTCTGTAGTAGCAGCAGTTTTCTTTCTGTTCTTCATTAACTAGCAGAGCAAGTCAGTGTTCTTGCCTGCAGCCACAGAAGCAGCAGCGTAACAGATCTAGTCCGCCAAAACCAAACCTATTTACATTCACATCAATATTTCTCATTAATAAAATTTTGTTCAAACTATTCCAAGAGTTGTCATGACTGAATTATAGTTTATCAACAAAATCCGAGAAAACAGAGAAAATTATTGTTTGTTAATACACACAGACCAGTTAAAATGTCTCTAAATTACCTCAGTAACTGAAGCTGACAATTTGGACTCTTTAGCCCATTAGAGAGAAGCTTCACTCCTGAATCCTGCAGGTCATTGTTACTCAGGTCCAGCTCTCTCAGGACACAGTTTGAGGACTTTAGAGCTGATAACAAGCTCTCACAACACTGTCCAGTGAGATTACAGCCAGGAAGCCTAGAATAGATGAAATAACATCAAATTAAAACAAAAATGAAATTAAAATAAAGGTATGTACAAGAAGTGTGTCTGTCCTCAGGAGCATTGAAAAAATAATTGTAACATTCCAGCTTGAATCACTATAAGATGAACTTGTGAGCATGAGAGATAATCTGATCATTTTATCATTAAGGTTCATTAAAAAGTTCTTTTGGTTTCTCTACCCATGATATTTAAAAATTACAAATGCAATAAATATACAGGTATCACTACTAAAGGGGGCTAGATTCATTATTAAACATGACTCTTCATTTGTTAATAATTAACACTCACAGAGCTTTTCTGCAGTTGATCACAGCTGGTACCAGTCTTCTTCTACCCTCAGCTGATGTGTTGTATTTCATGGGGTTCAGCTCATCCAGCGCCTCCTCTGAGATCTGAAGCATATAGGCGATTGTTGAGCAGTGAGCAGGAGAGAGTTTCTTCTCTGAGGGTTTGTCTGATTTCACAAACTCCTGAATCTCTCTGGACAGAGTCTGATCTTTCACTTCCAGCAGACAGAGGAACAGATTAATGGATTGGTCAGCTGAGAGATGTTTTTTGCATATCGCATCAATTTCATTTACATAAAATATATCATGATCATCAATGTTAAGACTCTTGATGTTCTTTTGAATGTACTGCGTGGTTCTCCTGATGCTCTCTGAGCTTTTCTCTGTGTGTGTCAGTAGATCCTGTAAGAGTCTCTGATTGGACTCCAGTGAGACGCCCAGCAGGAACCGCAGGAACAGATCCAGCTGTCCATTCTCACTCTTGAGGGCTTTTTTTACTGCTGATGTTAGTAACTCAGAGAGAGAGTCTTCATCAGATCTGTAAAATCTGAATTCATACAGTGGTTCCTTGTTCTTGATCACATGTGAGTAAAACACAGAGAAAGCAGCGAGAAACTCCTGAACGCTCAGATGAATGAAGCTGTAGACTTTCCTCTGATGAATCACAGATTCCTCAAAGATCTCAGTGCAAATCCCAGAATACACTGAGGCGTCAGTGACGTCTATGCCGCTCTCAATCAGGTCCTCCTCATAGAACATCACATTGCCCTTCATCAGCTGATGGAAAGCCACTTCAGCAAGTTTCACAATCAATTCTCTGTTTGACCACAAGAGTTTCTCTGGATCTCTCTCTTCATACTTCTGATTCCTCATGTTGATCTGAATCAGCAGGAAGTGGATGTACATTTCAGTCAGAGTTTGAGGGATTTCTGCACTCAGATCTTCTTCCAGGAGCTTCTGAAGCACAGTGGAGGAGATCCAGCAGAAGACGGGTATGTGGCACATGATGTGGAGGCTTCTTGCTCTTCTGATGTGTGAGATGATTCTGCTGGCTTGATGCTTGTCACTGATTCTCTTCCTGAAATATTCCTCTCTCTGAGGCTCATTGAATCCCTGAATCTCTGTCAGGCGGTGGATGTATTTGGAGGGGATCTGATTGGCTGCTGCTGGTCTGGAGGTGATCCAGATGAGAGCCGAGGGAAGCAGCTCTCCTTTAATGAGCTTTGACATCAACACACCCACTGATGAAGTCTCAGTCACATCAGAAACTTCCTGAGCATCTGAAAACATCAGTGTGATTCTGCTTTCATCCAGACCATCAAAGATGAACACAACTTTACACTCCTCATAAATCTTTGAGTCCAGATCTTGAAGTTCAGGATGAAAGTCAAGCAGAAGTCTGTGAAGACTGTACTGATGATCTCGGATCAAGTTCAGCTCTCGAAATGGAAGCACAAACATGAAATCTACATCCTGATTGGCTTTTCCCTCTGCCCAGTCCAGAATGAACTTCTTCACAGAGACGGTTTTCCCGATTCCAGCGATGCCTTTAGTGAGAACAGTCTTGATTTGCTCTTTCTCCTCGCGTCCTGGTTCAGGAGAGGCTTTAAAGATGTCATTGCAGTAGATTGATCTTGTGTCTTGTGAGTGTCGTGTTCTGGCTGTTTTCTCCATCTGTAAAACCTCATGTTCTTCATTCACTCCTTCACTCTCTCCCTCGATTATGTATAGATGCGTGTAGATCCTGTTCAGGAGGGTTTCATTCTCTCTGAGTTTTATTCCCTCAAAAAATCTCTCATACTTGTTCTTCATGCTGGTTTTGTGTCGGTCTTTGACTCTCTGTAGTTCATCATTCATTAATTGATCATGCCTAGTCAGGGCAGTCGTTACGATGGTTAAAGTGTTGTTTAAACATAAGACTGAGGCGGCTCGTCGAGAGATGCTTTGGTCTACTCCGCTGAAATAACAAAAGAAGAAGGGATTAAAATTATGAAAATGAAAGGATTTAATGTATAAAATTAAAATCTAAATCAATTAAAATCTCAATCTAGTATTTTCTATTTAACCTAATCAATCTGACACCAGAGATTCTGTTAGCCAAAAAGTTTCTCATATCTGGACACTGGTATCAATTAATAGACTAGAAGGTTAACAAAGAAATTCAAACATGAACAGAACAGAGAAACAGATCCAAAAACAAACTTAAAACGTGACTATGACATTGGGGAGACTCTCTATTAGTTCTGGTGAAATCTAGGGCTGAAACGATTCATCGAGTTACTCGATTAACTCGATTACAAAAATTCCTTGAGACAAAAACTCTGCCTCGAAGCCTCGTTAAATTCCTATGACGCGCACTATACGTGCAGGGATCTGATTGTTTAGCGTCGCTGAAACAAGATAACGATTCTGACCAAGCGCCAATATAGGCCGAAGCCTATACATTGATGTTCGCTGATTTTAATCCCATACTGCATTTGTAGTGATGTCGTGATGTGGTTTGACTAGATATGATGTTTAGCTTTGATGTTTTTAAGTAGTAAACGTATTCACGTTCAATTGCAAGAGAGTATAGCCTAAAAAAAGAACCCCTTTACACACACACACACACATGCACCCTCGTCTCTCTCACGCGCCAGTCAGACCAATTGCGGCAATGCATCACATATGCTTAAACTTTTATGTAGCCACGCAACAATAATTTCAGCATGCATTCACTGTATACACCGGGACGTGATGGAGGAACAAATATTGTATTGCAGTCTTTGCGAGACCTTGTTTGTAGGTTATGTCACGTCTGCCAAATAGTTACAGACAACAACAAAAAAATGAAACTCCCCAGCCTGCTTCTCCAAATCCACTCGTAATGCTCATGTTGTGTTTCCAACACTTTTTAAACTGCTGAAAATCTTTGCAACACTACCTGTCTCAACAGCCATTGTTGAACGCTCATTCTCGAAGTTGAAGCTGGTGAAAACTAAACTTCGTAATGCGTGTGGACAAGAACGACTCTCTGATATTCTGCTTCTGGCCATTGAAAAAGACATCCCAATCATAAAAGATGAGGTTATTAAGATCTTTCAGGACATGGTACCAAATAGAAAGGTTTTGCTGTAAAAGGAAATGATAAATACCAAAATGTAAATCTGTAAATAGTTTCTTCTGTTATTATCACCAATGTGTAATTGTGATGTTCTATCAAAACATCTACAATCAAGTCTAAAATGTATTTGAGCATGTGCTGTCTTCTCTTTTAATTGTACATTTTGTAATAACTGGAAAATTTGTGTTAACAAGCAACCACCCCCTTAGTGCCCTTTTTTTTGGTTTGGGCCACTGCCCCTCAAAATGTCTGTGCACGGCCCTGGTACTCTTCATACTCAAGTACTTTTAAAAACAAGTACTTCAGTACTTTTACTTAAGTAGACATCTGACTGTAGTACTTTTACTTGTACTTGAGTAAAATTTAGCAAGGGGTATCTGTACTTTTACTCAAGTAATGAAGCTGTGTACTCTGTCCGCCTCTGGTCATTTTCCATCACTGAACGTTTGTCCACAGACGTGAATACATCAAAATTACATGTTGGCCAATAGTATGTTCTGATATAAGTAGCTGATATAAGCACAAATGTCAGGGCATGTCAAAACATCTCAAGGGCCCCCAAAACACGTCAGACCCTTAGGAGTTTATATCACCGTTTTATTGCAATAAGGCGCTTTAAGTGTTTTTCACGTCAAGTGTTTAAGAACGTCCAAATTTTTTTTGTGATTGAAATACTGCAGCATGTGCTGTCTAAGGATCACAAGTGTATAAAAACTTGCCTTTAGTTCACATATTTTTGCTTTTCCTCTTTTGAGATGGACATCTGTCGTATTGGATTTTTGCCGTTATCCGATTTGCCGATATTTTTCAACCCATTTTTGCCGATATCAATATACTTTTTTCCCCCTTGATTTGGAAACAACACCAAGTCTTTCCTGTGCATGAATTCTAAATGAATTATTTTTCATTCCAGTTAGTATTGAGCAAAAACTATGTTTTTTTTTTCTTTCTGTTTTCTGAGTTCTGAGGACTCCTTAACAAAAAAGTTTAGTTGTTAAAGATAAATAAATGATCATAAAGTATACTTTTTATAATAAGAGTACATTAAAAGCTCTGAAAATAACAGACACCCCCCCCCCCCCCTTATTTGCATTAAAAAGTCTTTTAAAATGTCAATGACGTCATACACAGCGTACGACCAGAGATACTGCTTTACGGCAATCCTTCAGTCACTTTGGTGCTTTCACAGTACATACATAACCATAGAAAAAAGTTGCTGCTTTAAAAAAAAAAACTTGGCCGAAAAAGTTCGCCGTAACATTCTGGTCCTGCTTCGGATGCCACGATGCCATCAAGCGGTATCTCTGGTCGTAATCAGTCCTTCACTGACCGATCAGCGTTCATTAGCAGAATGCTAGCGTGTTATGGGCAACAACAACTCAACCTGTAAGAAATCGAAAGGACATAAGTACTCGTTCATTCCACTTTCGACCTATAACCCATGTTGAACTTGCAAAACCTACAATCAAATCTGAGATTTCTCAACGGCAATCGGGTGAAAGAGACACATTTAGCCGTCTAGCCCCATAGACTCCCATTCATTCTGCACTCATGGCGAGCACCCCCAGTGGAACTCTGGTGGAACTACAACCACAATTCGGTACAATAGGGAGTGGCCAGGCTCTCAGTAGACGGGCTCTGGAGTGACTGTTGATGGGTATACAAATTCACAAATTCAAGGCAGCAATCAAAAACTGTTAATCTAATCATCATACATGCAAGTCACTTTAAAAATTACCACACTGCTGACATGATCTTATCACTAACAATCTTTGCACACGTGAGTTATTGCAGGCCCATATCAACACGTTATCATACTGGCAAGGCATATCGGCTTCATTTTTTCATATCGGACGATTCTGGTGGTTTATTTTAAGCCTATATCGGCCAATTCTGATGTAGTGCCGATAATATTGTGCATTCCTACTGAAAACAACGACTTTACTGGATTGTCTCTCACCTGGGGTCAGAGGTCACCCTTTCATCACTGAATGCAGGAGGATGACGCATGGATGCGTCACTCTTCATAGACACACAGCTGGGGTCAGAGGTCACCCTTTCATCACTGAATGCAGGAGGATGACGCATGGATCCATCACTCTTCATTGACACACAGCTGGGGTCAGAGGTCACCCTTTCATCACTGAATGCAGGAGGATGACGCATGGATCCGTCACTCTTCATAGACACACAGCTGGGGTCAGAGGTCACCCTTTCATCACTGAATGCAGGAGGATGACGCATGGATCCGTCACTCTTCATAGACACACAGCTGGGGTCAGAGGTCACCCTTTCATCACTGAATGCAGGAGGATGACGCATGGATCCGTCACTCTTCATAGACACACAGCTGGGGTCAGAGGTCACCCTTTCATCACTGAATGCAGGAGGATGACGCATGGATGCGTCACTCTTCATAGACACACAGCTGGGGTCAGAGGTCACCCTTTCATCACTGAATGCAGGAGGATGACGCATGGATCCGTCACTCTTCATAGACACACAGCTGGGGTCAGAGGTCACTGCTTCATCACTGAATGCAGGAGGATGACGCATGGATCCGTCACTCTTCATAGATCACAGCTGGGGTCAGAGGTCACCATTTCATCACAGACCTGCACATGGAAACACAGAGAAAAAAAATCATATAACGTTTAACTATTCCAGTAATGTATAAAAGGCTCCCGGAGAAAGAAGACTTCTATTGTGGGACTTTTATTTTGATAGTTATTTTAGAGTGCGATACCCGATACTTCCAGTAGGAGGCATTATTATGAATACCATTGTTCATGGTATTCAGCTACAATAAAGTGTTTTCAACTGGAATTGATATTAGGAATCAATAAGAATCGGAAACGTTAAAATTCATACGGTACCCAACTCATGTCGGCCTACTCCAGTTATATCAGATAAAATGCACATGATTATCTTTGCTTGAAAATGTTGTGAACAGCAGCTATGCTAATTATTTTCTTGCTTCTCGGTTTTATCTCTGGACGCCCATCCTTAGGTAACTATTATGTCAGCTCCAGTTTGGATCTAGCCTATTATGAAGACTTCAGATGCCCAACAACTGTGAATAGACGACGCCAACTCATGCGAAGACTTCATATGACGCAAACTCTGAATCAATATGCACCAGTGCTAAATTTTTCTATATGTCATACTCAGGCACGTCCACAGGTAGGGCTCAACCTGTGCAGAGCACATCCCCTCTTTGCCCTTACACTCCGAAGTGCCCTTTTTTTTGGTGGTGGTGTTTTTTTCCCCCTCTTCAATAAATCAATGCTATTGATCGCCATTTACGTCTGTTTTACAAATATTTAGCCAATGAAAGTTCTTAAAAAGAGCTTGTGTAAATCTTGTTCGATCCTCAAACTGTCAGTAAACCTGATAACCCCCCCTCTATCTGATAACTCCGCCCTCTCTGATAACTCCACCCCCTCTATCTGATAACTCCGCCCTCTCTGATAACTCCACCCCCTCTATCTGATAACTCCGCCCTCTCTGATAACTCCACCCCCTCTATCTGATAACCCCCCTCTATCTGATAACTCCCCCCTCTATCAGATAAGTCCGCCCCTCTATCTGATAACTCGGCCCCCTCTATCTGATAACTCCGCCCCCTCTATAGGATAACTCCGCCCCCTCTATAGGATAACTCCGCCCCCTCTATAGGATAACTCCGCCCCCTCTGTAGGATAACTCCACCCCCTCTATCTGATAACCCCCCTCTATCTGATAACTCCGCCCCCTCTATCTACCCCCCCTCTATCTGATAACTCTGCTCCCTCTATCTGATAACTCCGCCCTCTCTGATAACTCCGCCCCTCTATCGATAACCCCCCCTCTATCTGATAACTCCCCCCTCTATCAGATAAGTCCGCCCCTCTATCTGATAACTCGGCCCCCTCTATCTGATAACTCCGCCCCCTCTATAGGATAACTCCGCCCCTCTATAGGATAACTCCACCCCCTCTGTAGGATAACTCCGCCCCCTCTATCTTGACTGAATGAACTGAAGCTCTGCAGCAGCCGCACAGCAGACAGCAGCTGAACGAAGTTTTGCAAGGGTAAACAAAGATCTTGTTGTTTGAATAAGTACTAAACACTATGTCTATAAAGGCTCATATTTTATTTATTTGATGTCTTACTGAAACATGTGGGACCTGAGAGCTGTCTAGCATTTGCCATCTAGTCATAGCCAACACACAGCCTACACTTTAATGGCCTGTGCATACAGTAGCATTTCATCTTTTATAAAATGAGTAAAAAGTATTTTACAACAGGAAAAACTGAGCGCCCATATAGCTACAACAAACTAGTTTGCCGCCGCATTAGATGTTTGTGTGAAAAACTGTCAAAATAACAATTGTAAGTCCAAAATATTGCCGTGTCCTCTCTTTTATTTTAATATTTTAGATTAATCATTAAAATGCTGTCAATTTCACAATCTAAATTCAGTATATGAGTCCATTTGTGTTGGATTTGCTGTACAGGTGTTGATTTTTTAACGGCCACTGGTAGAGTCACCGATTGGTAAAACCCCATGCACTAATTTCTATTTTTTTAATTATTAAAATTAAATTTTGTTCTTTGCCTGAATGTGCAGACTCATGCAAATTCAAAGACCTCATCCTAAAAATATTGATATTCTGCAATTCTGTAAATAAAATGAAATAAAATAGCCTATAAAACAAACAAATCGCTGTAGTGAAGAAGACTCTTCGTCTGCTTTTCGCTTCAGCATGTCAATCGGAGTATCAGCCAGTAAAACAGTGGGAGATCTTGAGGCTGGCGCGACGCAACAAGCGCGCTCAATTATGGACAAAAAGAGCGAATAAAATGTAAGATAAGATGGCAAATAAGAGCAGTGTTTTAATGTCTGTTTGCACATGTACATCAATCGGAGTGTCTGGTAGATGTAAACAGTGAGAGATCTTGTGATAGTGGCCGAAGCGACGCTTATAGTAAGAACCACGAAACGCGCTCCATTACGGGCTAAATGAGCGAATAAAATATAAGATAATATGACAAAAAGGTAAATAAGAGCAGGATTGCACTGTCTGTGTGCTCTCGTGAATCAATCGGAGTGTCTAGTAGATGAAAATTTAATGAGTAAATTACAGTAAATTACATTTTTGTGTACTGAATTACATTAAGTAAATTACATTTACTGAATTTAAATGTAAATGTAAATGTAAATGAAAACAGTGAGAGATCTTGTGGCAGGTGCGACTCTTAGGTGCTGAGACTGGTTATATCTGTGACTGGTCGAGTGGCAGGCGCATATAACGGTGACGGGTCGAGTGGCAGCTGCCTCTAGCGGTGACGGGTTGAGTGACTGGTCGAGTGGCAGCTCCCCCTGCCACGCAGAGATTTTACCCCTCTTCGCTCGTCTTCACATGTATAACCAGACAGTTGATGGACCCCATTGACTTCCATAGTATTTTTTTTTTCCTACTATGGAAGTCAATGGGGTCCATTAACTGTTTGGTTACCGACATTTTTCAAAATATCTTCTTTTGTGTTCAGCAGAAAAAAGAAATTCATACAGGTTTGAAACAACTTGAGGGTGAGTAAATGATGACAGAATTTTCATTTTTGGGCGAACTATCCCTTTAATCATTAGTTATGTATTCATTGCCTCAATAATCTCATTTTTTATGCCTAAAATTAATACATTATTAGCTAACTGTGTATATGTACATTTGTGAAATACATAACTTAGACAGTTACGTCTGATAGCTTAAATTGTAATGTGGACACATGCACTTTCTGTAAAGCTGCTTTGAAACAATATGTATTGTGAAAAGCTATACAAAAAATGTGAATTGAATAGAATTGATGGAGCAATTCACTAAGATAAGTTGATGCCCATCATGACAAAGACCATGACTAAGATTATAAACTGTATATACGGCATGAAACTGGAAGCTAATGAAGTTAAAGTGAGAGTGATTTGTGCAGACTTACACATGTGTGAGGAAACGTGCAGCAGAACTCTGTTATTAACAGTGAAAATCAAACAAAAGCGAGCTTAAGTAGTCCAGACGTGATGTTATTAAAGCATTTCTGAGTCTACTGAGTGAGGAAAGTAAACTAGCAATATTACAAGTCTTTCGATTTTTATGAGGAGACTTATTAGCCATACATTGTGTTGCAGCAAGGAGAGTGGAAAATCAGAAGCAGATTTGAAGCTAATAAATAAAGATTGAGTTTAATATGATAGCAAACCGAAAACATTGTACAATAATAAGACATGATATCAAAAGCCGAAGAACTTACCGTAATGTGACAGTTTATACATTCTTCGAGTCTTTACTTCCGGCTTCGATGTGTTTCTTCAGAAACAGAACGCGCATGCGCAGGAGGTCCCAGGTATCAACAACAAATAATCCCGCCAACAGAGTTGTGTTGTGATAAAGGCCTGGCCTATGTCTGCCAATATCTCTTCTTCTTCTTTTAGTTTTCTGGCGGGTTTCAGTCTATCGTTAAATGTCTATCGCCACCTACTATACTGGAGTGTGTAACATAATGAAAAACTGCCTTACTTCCTTCTGCTTATTCACTGTTTATGTTAATTTCTTTACACTTCATTAAAAAAATAAAAAAAAAGCTCTCCCCCTATAGGACAACTGTGGCAATGGCCATTTCCATTTCAACAATTTAGCAGACACTTTCTCCAGCAGATCCTCCCAGTTTTGGAATTGGTCATTCGCCAAAACAACTAATGTTTTCAGCCCGTCCTGTCTCCACTGTAACCCACCCTTGACTTGAGGAAACCCAGCATCTTCCCAATAATAGACCCTTGAATTTGAAATTAAAATTCCTCCTCAATCTGCACAACAAAGATTCAATAACCAAACTGTATAATTGGCCACAAACTGCCTCTCGACACAGGAATATACAGTGTGTGTACTTACAGTGTACTTACCTAAGAAAGTACTGGTAATAAGGTAACTAACATGGTTAAGGTTAGGTTTAGGGATAGGTTTAAAACTGATTAATTATATCCTGTAAAAAAAAAAAATAATTGTCGTTATAGATCTTCAGTGTTCAAGTATATTTGATAAACATTTGGGGGGAAAAAATTACGATCAGAACATATAGCAAAGACACTGATCCCCAGTTTTTGAGAAGTCCCAAGTCCACTTTCTTTGGAAGCAGAGACAAGACTATGGAAGTAAAATAATACCAAATGTTTAAAAAAAAAAAAAAAAAAGCTTGTTGAATTGCACTAATTGAAAAAAAATATGCATTGCATTAACCATGCTTGCATTTTAATGGACTTTAAAATGGATTACAGTAAAATGGATTTTAACATCCGGGGACGACAGGAATATCAATAGATTACGATTCATAATGTCCATCTGCTGTTAGTCTTCCTCTCCAGCAGGGGGTGCAAGCGGGTGACGACGAAGAGCAGAGCTTCAGTCGCTCTGTTGTTCACAGAAACTGATTTACAGAAATTAAAGCTGCACTGTGTAGGATTTTCTCCCATCTAGCGGTGAAATTGTTTATGACTACCAGCTGAATATTACTTTCCAGCCCCTCCCATTCCGAGGGCGTTTTAACTCCTACGGTGGCCGTATTATTTCACATCTGCCGGCCTTCGTCTTCAGGCGGGAAATGCACTACGGACGGGGCCTACGCCAAAGAACTTTATAAATAATTGCTTGCTGGGCTGTCAATAAATTAATGCTTTGTTACATCATCCTATCTCCCGAGTCTTTCTGCTAGACATGGAGCAAGCGGTAAGTATTTGTGATTAAAAAAAGGAACCGCATTTAAATATTTTGAATAAATGCTGTTCTTAAAATATATATATATATATCAAATAATTCTGAAAAAGTATCACAAGATCCAAAAAAATATTAAGCACTGTTTCCAACATTGATAATAACTGAGTATCAAATCAATCAATTAGAATCAATCAATCGGCCTTCAGCCAGTTTCTCTTAAAATGAATTTGTTTTTGCTTGAAGTTTAGCTACTTTTATTTCTCATTCTTGTTCAATATACAGTATATATATATATATATATATATATATATATATGTGTGTGTGTGTGTGTGTGTGTGTGTGTGTAAACCAATCAAGTATTCAAATCTGTCAACATTGCTGAAACTGCAGTTCCCAGCATGCTTTGCATGGGACAAAATGGAGAGTAAAATTTTGAAATTAAGTATTAGTTTATGATTTTGAGCAAGACAGTTATGTTGTGATTTAGACCCATTTCAACTGTGGTTTTAAGAGCTTTTGCTCAGGCTGAGGACTGATACATATAGTTTTATTCAAGGATTATTTAAATTTAACAGGCTAAATGTGATTTTATTTTTAAACATTTTTAACAAGCAGTTTAATTCAGTAATGAGAAACAAAAATATAAATGAACCGTCAGGGAACTTTAACTAGTGCTTTACTTAATTGGGTGACTTAATTACATCATCCAATGATATTGAAATTACATTAACAAATTGCCTGTGAAACTTGATTCTTGTGGACCCAATAAACTGTTAGACCCGGAAAACTGTTTGGCTGGCTAGAGTAAACACCAAATCATGTTATTCTATCATTTAAACTTATGATCAGCTTAACTCTTATCTCTGCTTGGACAGAGCGCCACCTACAGCTCGAAACATGTGATGACAGAGCTCCTCATGACCCCTGACAGAGACATTCACTGCAACTGGGGTCGTGTTTGGGGTCCACTCACAGCTCAACGGCCCGGTAATGTACTAAGAATATTATCACTTTTAATGTCAGCCAACTTAATGCATTTTCCCCAGAACAACTTACACAAAGAGCATCAGTTCTTGAATTAACAATATATGAATACTTAGATGTTGTGAAATAGTCAATTGAACAAGACTCATGTCAGTGCAAATAAAAAAAGCTGATGGAAAGTGTAATTTTGGGGACTCATTTGTAAACTAGCCCGAGCTCAGTAACTAAAAGAACCCCTGTATTTCGAGTAATAAATGAGTAATGTGAAAATGCAGAGCCCTGAAGACAGTGCTTGAGAGTTTGACAAACAGTGGACATTAACAGATAATGAAAACTGAACAATACAGCAGTTGAAATGAAAGGCTTTTTAGAGTCATAACACAAGTGTTACCCAACGCCAGAGATTAAATCATTCTAGACACACCTTTTCATTTTACAAAATTTATTTGCAGGAATGCAAAAACACTTGTTATGCAGCAGTACTTTTAAAACACCATTTTTTATAAAAATGGTTTGATGGTGATACAGAAATCAGTGTGGAGTCAGTCATTGTCAAAAAATCCAGTCAATACTTTTAAAGAGGCAAAACAAAAAGAAACCGAAACATCAACAGAATCCCTTTTAAAAACGTATAAACCCTGTACGAGCACACGAGAGAATTGAAGTTACCGATAACATGCCCCCAAAAAATGATGCATATCTTAGTAACCCATCACATTAAATGTGATTAAAAGGCAGCTACGGTGTGCCCAGTTCAATGACATCATCCTCTCGTGACAGAGCCGCTCTGGTCAATCCGGTCTGACTCCGCATCAGCACCAGGGATGGAGACGGAGCCGAGCTCGATCGCTCCGCCCAGAGGAACCGGCAGATCTGAGCTGATCCGGGCTCAACTTACCTTGAAAAACCATGTGACTTGTGCACGTCCAGGTGGCACAGCACACAAAAGGGATGGTGTTGGTTTCAAAACTGATCTAGCATCCATCAACGTGGACCGCATGATCTTAAAATAAAGCTTTAAAATGCAATTCATTTGGGGCGGGGGGGGGGGGGTCTGAGAAACAGCTAAAGCTTCTCAAAGTAGCTTTTTCCTCAAGTTCAAGTCTTTACAAACAAGTGACCTGTCTTCAACCTGTAACTACATCCTCAGAGCTCAGACTGACGCTGCTTTAGACTCATCATGAGTGTCGTCCACATGCCCAGTCTGACTGTTCAGCATTATTACAAAAGGACTATGATACACTAGGTACATTGGCTCTGATGTTGCCCTTGTGCATAAGTTGAATATAAAAAGCCCTGCTTGCATTAGGTCTCCGTATGTACAGTACAGATAGGGCAGTTTCAGCCTCCAGGATGAGGTAGTTAACCAACCCTTTCCAAAAAAATAAAAATTCCTAAAAATAATAATTAAAAAAAAAATCCTAAAAAAAAAAAAAAAAAAGGGTTCAGAAAAGAACCATTTCACCTGGAATGCCTGGTCAATCACGCCAGGTTGTAACAACTAAGGAAAAATAATAAAAATAAAATAAAACGCAAGACTCATATACAAGCTTAACATGTTCATCCTCATAAGCCGCAGTTAAAATGCACAAAAATATACAACAGCATCAAAGCTCCTCCAAGCCACTTCAAACATCTACAAAGTGCAAAATACATGTAACGTTAAGGATAAAACTCCTTTGGGCTACTTGACCTCCAGAAGTAACTGCAAATAGCATTCTCTTTCATGACACAAGGGTTTCTGGGACACTCTTAGAAACTTAAAAAAAAAAAAAAAAATTAAATACAAAAACAAAAGAAAACAATACACAGAGAAGAGTCCAAACATGTCTAATGGCGACTCTGCGTTGTTGATGGCAATCTTGGAGGCAGACGGGAGAAGATATGCTTCCGTAAGGCAGGAACTGAGTCGGACCGTGGCACGGACCTTACCATCATCATCATCATCATCATCATCAGCTGGCGTGACCCCACTGAGCTAGTCTGTCTTCACTGGGACATGTCAGGACCAGCCTCGACCCCTTTTCCCTGCTAGCCAGGTAACAAAAGGAACACAAATTAGAGGAGCGTTAACAATGAATACAACACAAAGGAAAAAGAAAATTCACACAAACGACCGCAAGGATGTCAAAGAGAGAGAGAGAGAGAAAGAGAGAAAGCAGAAGCATTCACTAGAGACTCTAGCGTCGCTCTACGCGTTCAGGCATGCAGAGAGAGAGCGAGGGGTCAGGGAGATCAGGAGGGGTGTGAGCGGGAACACACGACATGCATGGCAGTTTCCCACTGTTGCTCAAATTTGGGATAATCGTGCAAGGGCAAAGAGAGCTAGAGCTTCCAGCGACAGACGCCTCGTCCGGAAACACGCCGCGTCAAATTGTGCTTTCTGTGGCTTTCATCGAGTTTAGCCTCTGTCCTCGTGAAGTTTCTCTAAAACACACGGGGACCTCGGGGGAGGCGAGTAAAGAAAGCCTCGTGTGGAATGGGGAGTGTGTGCTCACACAAAGCTTGAGTGGAGAGAGAGGATGCGGACTCGATTTGAAGGCATGCAGAGTGAGGTAGCAGCACATGTCTACAAGCAAACCTTTAGTCCTTTTCTTCCACAAGGAGCCATAAATTTGTAGGCAATTTGAAGAGAGAATTTGCCGAAACATGAATTTGAAACACAATTTGAGTTTTTGTACACTGGTGCGTGTATGTTTATTCAAGCAGACAAACAGCAAAGAATACAAGCCAAAATGTAAAGCCAAAAATAAGGATCAAAGTCCTTTTTTTTCCTTTTTTTTTTTTTTTTAATCGTTTTCCCCAAAAACAAGACAAGCTATTTGACTAGCATTATCTTTTGTAACATACAAATAGCAATTTCTTTTTTTTTTTCTTTACTTTGTTGAATACAAGTTTAAGAGACAGTGTTTTTTTTTTTCCTTTTCCTTTTTCGTCTTTTTTTGTTGTTGTTGTTGCTGTTACCTACTTAAGACATAAAGAGCAAAATTCCTATGAACATACATGGTACTATAGAGCCAAATAAGACAGATTGAGCACAAAATTGCAAATTTAAAAATTTCAAATCCCGATTTTTAAAAAGTAGGAAACGACTTCCAAAGCAAAACATAAAACAAAAACAGTTCGGCAGAAGCAGGTGGGAGTGACTACTGATCGAGTCCAAGCGGATTCTTAAAATATGTACAAAAAAAACCCGCCAGGAGGAGGAGAGAGGCAACCGTTAATGGATTTGAGGGCCAATCAAGTCTCTATAAAAAGGTTTTTTTTTTTTTTTATTGGAAAAAAAAAAAAAAGAAAAGAAAAAAAGAGCCCTACATTCTCTACTTCCACTGTTGCCCAAAAGAATCCTGATAAAACTCCTGGTTGTCAGATTTGTAACCATAGTTACCAGAATGATCGCCACCTTGCAAGGGTTGCTGTGCAATGGGTTGCGAGCCCCAGTTCTGATTAATGGTCTGGCGCCGTTTGGAATCTGGCTGGTTGTAGCCATCAGCTTTGCGCTTGCCTCCTACATTTCCACCGCGTCCACCCCGAGCACCACGTACCCCGCGGCCTCTCGGCAGCACCCCGCCTCTGGCTCCTCCGCGCGGGCCCCGGCTGGCCCCCGGCCCGCCTCCGCGCTGGGGGAAGCTCGCCCTGCCCCGTGGAGCGCTGGCCCCTCGGCCCCGCACCGGAGACGCCCCGCCTCTCGCCCCGCCTCCGCGCCCCCCTCGGCCCCGGGCCGGCGCCTGGAAGTCATCGTAGCCGAAGTACGGGTCATCGTAGCCGCCCCTGTAGTTATGGTAATCGTAACCATAGTAATCGTAGTAATCTTCGTAGCCGTAATAGTCGGGCGGGTAGGAGTAGCCCCCCCGACTGGCTCCCCTGCCCCGGCCCCTGGCAGGAGGCGGCATTTGAGGAGGGCCGTAGTAGTAGTAATCATCATACCTGTGACAGAGAGAGAGCAGAGGCATGTTCAGGTCTAAGAGCGGTCACACAGAGCGGTTCGCATTCATGATGTCAGTCGAGGGAAGGGCTGGGACAGTAAATCAATGCATCGCAATTCGTGGATCGATTCAAACTTTTACGAATGCATCACAAATCTCTCTTGAATCGATTCTGAGCTTAGTTTTCAACAGCAGAGGGCGCTCTAGGCTAGTTTTAACAGCAGACGGCGCTCTAGGCTAGTGTTTAACACCAGATGGCGCTCTAGGCTAGTTTTAACAGCAGACGGCGCTCTAGGCTAGTGTTTAACAGTAGATGGCGCTATAGGCTAGTGTTTAACACCAGATGGCGCTCTAGGCTAGTTTTAACAGCAGACGGCGCTCTAGGCTAGTGTTTAACAGTAGATGCCGCTATAGGCTAGCTTTAACACCAGATGGCGCTCTAGGCTAGCTTTAACACCAGATGGCGCTCTAGGCTAGCTTTAACACCAGATGGCGCTCTAGGCTAGTATTTAACAGCAGAAGGCGCTCTAGGCTAGTTTTTAACAGCAGAGGGCGCTCTAGGCTAGTGTTTAACACCAGATGGCGCTCTAGGCTAGCGTTTAACACCAGATGGCGCTCTAGGCTAGCGTTTAACACCAGACGGCGCTCTAGGCTAGCGTTTGACAGCAGAGGGCGCTCTAGGCTAGTTTTTAACAGCAGATGGCGCTCTAGGCTAGTGTTTAACAGCAGACAGCGCTCTAGGCTAGCGTTTGACAGCAGAGGGCGCTCTAGACTAGTTTTTAACAGCAGATGGCGCTCTAGGCTAGTGTTTAACAGCAGACGGCGCTCTAGGCTAGCGTTTGACAGCAGAGGGCGCTCTAGGCTAGTGTTTAACAGCAGATGGCGCTCTAGGCTAGTGTTTAACAGCAGACGGCGCTCTAGGCTAGTGTTTAACAGCAGATGGCGCTCTAGGCTAGTTTTTAACAGCAGATGGCGCTCTAGGCTAGTGTTTAACAGCAGATGGCGCTCTAGGCTAGTTTTTAACAGCAGATGGCGCTCTAGGCTAGTGTTTAACACCAGATGGCGCTCTAGGCTAGTTTTTAACAGCAGATGGCGCTCTAGGCTAGTGTTTAACAGCAGACGTTGCTCTAGGCTAGTGTTTAACAGCAGAAGGCGCTCTAGGCTAGTTTTTAACAGCAGATGGCGCTCTAGGCTAGTGTTTAACAGCAGATGGCGCTCTAGGCTAGTTTTTAACAGCAGATGGCGCTCTAGGCTAGTGTTTAACAGCAGACGGCGCTCTAGGCTAGTTTTTAACAGCAGATGGCGCTCTAGGCTAGTGTTTAACAGCAGATGGCGCTCTAGGCTAGTTTTTAACAGCAGATGGCGCTCTAGGCTAGTGTTTAACAGCAGACGGCGCTCTAGGCTAGTTTTTAACAGCAGACAGCGCTCTAGGCTAGTTTTTAACAGCAGATGGCGCTCTAGGCTAGTGTTTAACAGCAGACAGCGCTCTAGGCTAGTGTTTAACAGCAGACAGCGCTCTAGGCTAGTGTTTAACAGCAGATGGCGCTCTAGGCTAGTGTTTAACAGCAGAAGGCGTGCTAGGCTAGTGTTTAACAGCAGATGGCGCTCTAGGCTAGTGTTTAACACCAGATGGCGCTCTAGGCTAGCTTTAACACCAGATGGCGCTCTAGGCTAGCGTTTGACAGCAGAGGGCGCTCTAGGCTAGCTTTAACACCAGATGGCGCTCTAGGCTAGTGTTTAACACCAGATGGCGCTCTACAGCAGATGGCGCTCTAGGCTAGTGTTTAACACCAGATGGCGCTCTAGGCTAGTGTTTAACAGCAGACGGCGCTCTAGGCTAGTGTTTAACAGCAGACGGCGCTCTAGGCTAGTGTTTAACAGCAGATGGCGCTCTAGGCTAGTGTTTAACAGCAGACGGCGCTCTAGGCTAGTGTTTAACAGCAGACGGCGCTCTAGGCTAGTGTTTAACAGCAGACGGCGCTCTGTACGTACGTAACTGTACGTTCACACCGCCGCCGGCGAGAGCGGCAAAATTCGCCCTTCCAACGACGCCGGAGAAAGATTCGGGGACAGAGGACTTCTACATTCTGATTGGTTGCCGCCGAACCGCATCATAGCTTATTACCATAAAGTTGACCTGACTTCAAGTCTCCTCGCCGGTGTGAACGCACAGTAAAGCACGCAGGGCCGTCTGCTGTTAAAAACTGAACTCAGAATCAATTCGAGAGAGAATCACGATGTAAAAATTGGAATCGATCCAGAATCATTTCTCAATTCACGATGCATCGATTTACTGTCCCAGCCCTAATCGAGGGTGTCCGGTCCTGCAGAGTTCAGCTCTACACTAGGGCTGCTGGGGGGGGGGGGGGGGGGGGGGGGGGGGGATTACATTGCGATATTTTGTTTTTCTCTAATATATATTGCGATATAAAAATTTCACCAGATGATTTCAATATAGCTCTATTTGAAAAGAATTAATCATTCTAGAATAATTGGGGTGATTTTGTAGAGGATTAAATCTGCATTGAAAATTATAAACAAATCACAAGCATAGATAAATACAATAGAAGAAAGGTACAACTGAAATAAGCAGCGCTTTACGTTTTTCAGGTAAATCTAACAGTATTCAGGGACAGAAATTGAATACTCAAATGTAAAATTAAAGTCTTCACTGTATAAATGAAATACAACTAATATAATGCATAAATAAATAAATAAACACGTTTAAAAAGGTACAAACGTTATTTTCTCTTTCTCTTCTGTTGTTTGATCATTTGTGACAAACAGCTGCAGGTTTATTAGGCTACTGTCCCTTTAAGACGAATGCACAGACCTAATATAAATAACACGCATTCGTTTTCTTTCTGTTTCCAACATAACCGATTGTGTTGACGAGGATACTCACCGAGACGGGCATTGTGACTTAATTTTGACCGTTCAAGAAAGAGAACTGAATTCGGCTCTGTGTGCGCACAGAAAAGCCCTCTTGCCTGACTCCACTTAAACACATGCAACTGGTAACTTTCACCCTATGATGATTTAAACTTTGCAAAAAGTTCTGAAACGGGGAGCAGCCGGTCTGTCCGGATGGCGGATTAACTATGATCCCTATACATGACAACACACATCCTGCGATGTGACTATCGTGGATGCGTACATTGCAATATCAATGCCAAAGCGATATCGTGCAGCCCTACTCCAAACCTTATCAAACACACCGAGTCTTCAAAACCAGCGTTGCGGAGCTGAACTCTGCAGGAGCAGGGCTGTACACCTGTAACACTCACATTTGGGTCTTCGCTGCTTGACGCTGCGCCTTCCTCTCTTTCCGCTTCTGGTCGGGTGGCTTGGCGAACACGATCTCAATGTGCTCTCCCTCTAAATCTTTGCCGTTCATTTCTGCCAGCGCCTGTGAACATCCACGACATCACACCACTGTAATGACCATTCAAAACACAAACACTTTCGTACCTCATTAAGCGGTTCAAAGCGGCTCTCACCTTGACCGCTCCATCCCGCTCGTCGAAGTGAATGAAGGCGTAGTCTTTCAGTTTCTTTACTCGCTCCAGTTTGCCAAATTGGCCGAAAGCTTTTTCAAGTATTTCTTCTGTGACGCTGTTCGCCAGGTTCCTGACAAACAACACCTTCACCTAGAGAAGCAGATGAGATGACAAGTGAGCTCCGGCAGATCCTAAACATGAGCGTTTAGATCAGGTGTAAACTGGGACTTGGTGTTTTCAACCGGTCACTTCATGCGCTTTCTCTGATCTGACGAGGATCAAAGATCTGATTTATATCTGATTTTCGGAAACACATTTCTGAGACCAGGTGTAAATGAATCAGACAGCTATCCGATCAGTAAAGACGCATGAAGTGACCAGGTGTTAACAGGCCCCAGAGGATAGTTCAGCATCAGGCTGGAGTGCAGAGCTAACCAACATGTGTAGACTTGGAGAGGCCGTCAAGTTAGCATGAAACGCTATCAGAACAGCGTACACAACCCATCGTCTGCACAGTCACATGAGAAAGTGATGCTGGTTTTGCCCTGTCAGTGCTCATGTTCTGACCTTCGCCATGACCTCCGGGTCGGGGTCCTCGATGGGGTCGGCCCACTCGACGGTGACCACGTTGCCCCACACCTTCACCTTGCCGCTCATGAGCCTCCGTCGAGCCTGCGCTGCTGTTTTGTGGTCCTCGTACTCCAGAAAACAGAAGCCCCTGTTCTTTTTCTTATCATCCGGCTGATGGTAAAGGATTACGTCAGTAAGACCCTCTAACAAAAAACAAAAGAAAGAAACATTAAACGCATCTTTAAAGAATCCGAGTGAACGAAGCACGTGAAGAAAACACCGGGATGCGCGCAGGAACGCGCCCTCATTCAAGGCAAAACTCACCCGTGACTTTGGAAAACTCTTCAACAATCTGTTCTTTTGTCTTGCTCTTGGGAATGGAGCCCACAAAGAGTCTGTTGTTGGCCACTGATATACACACGCCAATATGTTTGCCCGGGCGAATTTCATGATTGTTACACTAAGAGGAGAAAAACAGATTGAATACTTGAACTGGTGCATTAGTAAAGCCTCACTTGCAAAGCAACACCCATGTCTATCACTAGCCAACTGCATTTCTCTGGAGGAAATGTGACCCCCCATAAACACCCCAATGAGGTTTTCTGAGATTTGATTGAGTCCAGTTCCAGTTTTAGCCATGCACTGACACGTGAAGACAGAAGCAGCAGGTATACAGTCATGAATGGACCTGTACGGATTAGCATGTCTTACTAGCTTGACGGCCTCCTGCGCAGCCTCTTTAGTGCAGAAAGTGAGGAAGGCATAGCCCCGGTTCAGGCCGCTCAGAGGGTCCATCATCAGGCGCAGGTCCCAGATCGGCCCCGCCTTCTCAAACAGAGGCACGAGCTCATCTTCAAACAAGTCCCTCGGGATCTTCCCCACGAAGATCTGCAGTACGGAGAGAACAGAGCAGTCAATGACGGATCAGAGCTCGTAGAAACACCCACCAAGCAATACGAGTTCATGAACTTTATCTTCAATGTATCAGCATTAAACTCGTGCACTCAAAAATAGTGATTCATTAAATCACTCTAATAACTGATTGTGACGCCTGGTATTATTGTCGTTAACTAAAACCATAAATGAATTGCTTGAAATAAAATATACATTAACATCACTTTCATTTAGTTCATAGACCAAAAAAACAAAACGATAGACATTTAAAAACAAAATAAAATGAACAGAAAATATCAGTTACTAAAATAACAGTGTCACTTCTCAGGGGTGTTCTCAAACATCGGTGTACATCCTCTTGCATAAAATCTCAAATCAACAAATTTGTGAAGCCTAGAACTAAGAGGGGTAAAAGACATGAGCTTCATGTCGGGTCCGGCTCATCCCGCTGGGTGCTTTTCCAAAACTAAAGCTGGGGTCACACTAAAATATTTTGTGAGAGACCACAACCATGACGATAAGAAATCATAGATGTCACAGCTTTGTTCCTCTAGTGTGTGGAGTGTCGTGATGTGACCAGGAAAGCACAATACACACTAGCAGATCCCACTCACACACAACCCGCCTGTGAACACGGGTAATCTCGCAAAATCTCTCGCAGTAAACGTGGCTTTAGAGTAAATAGACATGGATGACTGGCAAGAAGAAGTGACGCTTTATAGTAGGGCTGGATAAAAAAAATATTGATTTCTCGATTTTAATCGATTCTCATTTTTACGAACGGATATTGATTCTTAAATCCCAAGAATCGATTAGGCTAGTCATCCTGTTTTCAGTTGATGAATGAATGGAACATTGTAGCGCATCCCATCCAATAAATCGCAGTAATCTTTGTGGTTTGTTACTCAGATTTAAAATTACATCCATTTTCTTACGAAATTCAAAAACATAAATATAATTGTCGCTGTGGCGTGAGATCGCTCTGGCTCAGCTCTAGAGAAGCACATGATCTTCTATACCGCCTTAACACCAGTTACAGCGCGAGATAAACATGAATGATCATCTGAAAGTGTGTTAAAAGATAGAGTACAACTTCTCGAAATTCGTATCATGTGACATGGAATCGCTCAGTGTTTCAACCGTGGAAAGACGTCAGTAAAACAGCTTGTAAACAATGTCATGTAACGTCACATTTACCTCAGAAAACCATAAACCTTGTGACCATAAACTCGTCAGTCAGTGAGAAATATTAACTCTAGAGAGGAGCATTTTGCTAAATATATGCACCATATTACATATTCATTATAATTTTTAATGTTCTTCAATATTTAATGCATGTTTGAATAAATCTGGCAGGTTTTTATGACAGCCACCATTTAAATGTTTATATTTCATATAAATTTATTATAAATAATTAATGTAATTTAAGTGTTTGTATACAAATCAGTTAATTTTTACCTTCAATATTATAGTAGGCTAATGAAGCCTATAGGCTACAACTGACTCCCATAGTTTACAGCATTAGTGAAGAGATTTGTTTTTCCTTGAGAAAATTTGCTATGCATTGTGCCTGATATCCAAAATAATCAATATTGAATCGAAATCGAATCGAATTGCAAGCTTGTGAATCACAATCGAATCGAATTGAGAAATTTGTGTCAATACCCAGCCCTACTTTATAGTGTAAGGGGATTTGTTGGGGAAAAAAGAAAAATGTTTAGATGAAATCGTGGAGACTGTGAGCATGGACATGTCACGAGCTGGAGGGGAATCTTGTATATCACTGAAGCAAAGGGGATTCACACCGTTTACAACTAAGCGAATAACACAAGAAGCACTACTTTGCCGAGAGTATATCAGGGCCTTTGGTGTACCGCAGACAGACGGCTCTCTAGCGTGGAGAGGCTGTCGAGTCAGATCTTAGCGGTAACTGTCATCGTAACAAAGTTACTCCAGCACAGTGTACATAAGTCATCATTTACACAGCCTTCGCAGACCCCGACCTAGCGCTTCACGGCCTCACAGCACGAGCGGCGGGATTACCTCCGTCCCGACCGAGGGCTGAGCTCCTGTGTAGACGGACTCTGGCGGAGGCCCGCCGTACTTGCGCTGACCTGTGGTGACATCAAGGGTGTAGCCGGTTCTATCAAGCAAAGTCTGAAAAACAAGACCCAACCAATGAATCAACAGGCACGCTTTTAGTGGAAATCAACTGTTAAAGGGACAAAACGCACCTTAATTTTTGCCTCATCTGGTCCTTTAGTGGAATCTAGAACTTTGGTCCCTTGTTTCTCTCTCTGCCTGTAGGTCTTCATCACTCCACAGAGAAAGGCACTTTTGTTCTGAGAGAGAGAGAGAGAGAGAGAGAGAGAGAGAGAGAGTGTGTGTGAGTAAAACCTTTCATAATTAATGTGATTTTTTTTTTTTTTTTTTTAAAGGGGTCATCAGATGCAAAATTCACTTTTATATGGAGTTTGCATATAAATGTGTCTTTTCAGTTTGTGGACAGCCGCCATACAGTGAAAAAAAAATCCATGCACTTTTTTTAATCCTCAAAAAGCCAAAACACTCAATCAAGCCGTTTGGATTTTCTGAGCAATATGATGTCATATTGCTCATGCTCCGCCCACGACCGCTGACGGACTATACCGTATTAGCATATTTCCGCCCTCAGCCATTTGTATACTCTGAGCAGGTTGCCATGGCAGCACTTTACGTGTCTTGTGTCGACACGCCCCACGGAGGGGTGAGGGTTGTGATCAGTTGCTCATTATCATCATAAGCACCGAAGCGGGTCGCTGTGAACAGCTGTTTTTTAAGGAGGTAAAGGGTGTTTTACACAACCATTGGAGAATTTCAACCAAAGTATGTTACAAACTTTACATGAAGACCCTAAAGCAGGGTTCCTCAAACTCGGTCCTGGAGGGCCGCTATCCTGCAGAGTTTAGCTCCAACACTGATCAAACACACCTGAGCTAGCTAATCAATGTCTTCAGGATCACTAGAAACTCACGGCTAGGTGTGTTTGATCAGGGTTGGAGCTAAACTCTGCAGGATAGCGGCCTAAAGAATCATACCAACTTGTGAAAAATGAGCATCCGAAGACCCCTTTAAGGATTCTTGAGGTGTTTGCTTTTTTTTTTGCTTCTGATGTGAATTGTATTATGAAGCACGGTGCACTGGAATGTTGTAACATGTAGATACGTGTATGTGGAATGATTGCTTTTTAGTTTGTGATGTGATGCCATAATATAATTGCCCCTTGTGGGATTAATAAAGTGGTTTGGTTAACTTTTTCCATGCTTCACCCGAGTCTCTCACTCACCTGCACATGGGATAGGTCGCTCTCCTTGAACTGGACCAGAACTTGCAGAGCCCCTTCCTCATTGAACTCCTTCAGTGCTTCGATGGCCCTCTCGTCCAGGTCACTGTGCGCCACCAGGCCTGCGGGAGACAACCAGCGAGAGCTCAGCGCTGACACGTGACCTCACCAACCGCAGGACGCCTTGCGGCCCGTCCAGTCAGAGTACGCAATATTCATCAAGGTTTCTCTGAGAGAGAGTTCGTGTGTATCATCATTTGGACTGGGCTTCAGTACAGACTTCGGGAATGCTAACGACTTCTGCAGTCACTTGAGAATACGGGATAAACACTTTTAAAGGCAGGAGGATTCGGCTGTCTAAAGACCTGGCAAAATTCTAGTGGACAAAACATCAGCTGATATCTGACATGTCATCAGGATCGGCTGATAAAGAGTTTCTGCTTAGCCGTTAAGTGTTGGAGGCAACATTTTGACAGGTGCTAGCATTAAAAATAAGTCCCAGCGCTGAGACCCTTAGCTCACGCCCTCCATCATTAGGTTACAGCGTCTGACAGTTGTGTCCGGTTATTAGACCGGTTTAAAGAAAGTGAACGCTATAGAAAAAAGTAAAATAGCTTATACTTTTCTATTAGTAGGTGAAAGGAAAATGCTTTAGACCTTCACATACTCTCAACATTCAGTAAATATGCATTTATATCATTAAAACAAGTCTTTGAACAACCCTCACTAATGTCTTCTGTAGTGTGCATGTGTCGCCTGCATAAAAACAAGTGTACTCTTTCTGCTCCGGGATGTTATGTCCATGTGAAATAATGCGGACATTTCAAACTATGCATGTAAGATTAGCACTATCTGTCTCTTGTTTGAGAAAATGCCTCCCAATGCATACAAACTTTTTATAAAAAACACAATACGATTACAGAATCGAGAAATTACTACCGAAAGTACATCAGTTTATTTTATTTATTTAAATGTTTATTTGAATCGGGACAGTACAAAGCTGGAAAATATGTATTGCACATGGCGAGTATAGCATAAGCTAATCTGCATCTCGGGTCGCTAGAAAGGCTTTTCTAAAACAACAAAAATTAATTAATAATAAATTACTAACCCGCATCATTTATACACATTTATACCTAAATAATCTGTACCTATTTTAAGGATGCTTCCAACGCTGGCATCACGAATAATTCATAAAAAAATTAGGTAACTATTTTACAGTGTCATTGTTACATATGGTACATGTAATTACTGTAGTAATAACAGTAAATTATGCATAATTACATGCAATTAACCCTACACCAAACCCTAATCCTACCCTAACCCTATAGTAAGTACATGCAGTTACTTAATATTACTCAGTACTTAAATATATAATTACACTGTAACAATGACACCTTAAAATAAAGTGTAACCAAAAATTATTACATTTAAATATGCGTACAGCTGTGGTTTATTTTAAACCATTACTTTACAAAGTAAAACTTTATATCACATACTGCTTTAAACTCATTTGGCATAACGTTCCAGTTTAAGTAAAAAAAAAAAAGTGCACAGTAATATATTTTCCAATTAATCTGATATATTTTCATTATTTAAATGTAAAATAAATGTTATTGAAGCGATTGTTATGCAGGTGTTATTCATCTTTAAATCGTGTAGTCTGATATCACACAGAGCCTCCTGGCTTTACATCGGCCACAGGGTTCTCCAAGATACTGGCAATCAAACCACGACTACTGGAGTAGCATTGATGAAATCGCCATCTCTAACACGTCACCCGCGAGCATTAGCAGCTCTCCCCGTTAATACAGTGATGTGAATATGAGCGGTTGTCCGGGCAGTGCTCTCACCCCCTTCACAATCAGCATCTGTTCGTGATAAGCCGTAGGGGCGCATCACCTGTCCCGCTCCAGACAGCTGCCGCTATTGTCCCGGCATACGCCCAGCTGGCCCGCGTCCCCCGGGACACCCCCCCCACCGGCCCCCTTTCACAACGAGAGCTAATCCCCTCTCAGGATCCAACCAGACACGCTCAATCCAGCCTTTATTTCTGCGGCCCGGTGTGTCAGTGCGACTCAGCATCAGCTAACGCTGCAGTACCCATTTACCCACGGTGAAACCACACAAAGTTGCTAATTACCTGCCAATTCCCTACGCAAGAAAACATATGACACGTACAGTTCAACATGCATTGAATGTGATACAAGAAAGGATGAGGAGTCAATTTGGAAGGGTCCGAGTTTTGGCTTACCTGCTAGGTAAATTTCATCTAGCTTTTCAGCAACTTTTTGTGGTAAACCAGCTTCTAATAAAGTGTTGAAGTGGTCAGAATGGGTAACTGCAGCAGTCGTGTCCATTGGTTCTTCTGTACCATTCCCATTAATATGTTCTGTGGCCATGTCTCCAGAAATCTGTTCAAATGCAATGAGCCAAATTATTGCAGGTTTGGGTAGACAATTACACAAATTACGTGGATATTCAATTTTATGAGAAGGGTTCAGTGTTGCAATCTCAAAATCACCCAGGTTGTTTTAACCTGCATGCAATGCTAAATATAGCGCTTCATATTTACTTACACAATTACGCATAAATCATCCCAGCAAAAGACCCACCCAAACCCCTAACAGACAGAGCACATCTTCCTCTCACTCCACAAACAATCAGCCCGGATACTTGTCTACAAAGTTTGCAACCACAGTAAACAAGTGCGGTCCATGTGCTCGTGTGTGTGATGTTCCAGCCCCTCTGACACTCAACCATCTTCCCTCATTATAATACACATGTGCGAGAGCTCATTCACTCTTAAGTCCAGAAAAAGACTAAATCTGATGATAAACAGCATCTTAATGTACACACACGTTAAGAAAGCGTTACTGGCTAAAAGCACACGTGCGCGCGTCGGCTCTGTTGGCGCGCGTGCAGCATTGGGTCTCGGGCCCTGCACAACTACACACACACCAACAAAATCACCATTAAAACAGCTGCAAGACGACAACGCGTTGCGCAAAACCTACCATTAAAGCATTTTCCCACAAAAAATCCTTAATCTTTTGTTGATAAAATCGTTAAATCTGATTCCGGCGCGCGTCTTCACTCAAAGTAGCTGCATTAGCATTAGCTTAGTAACCCAGCAGCGTGACTCATACACAGACAAACACACACAACATGAGCGAATCTAGTGTGCAACCACACGCTGTAATTACTAATACAAAAATACGCCGCTGGCGACATATTTACGCGTTTAATGTGTTTTAAAGGCCTGCTCTCACAAGGCTAGCGCGTGTTTAGCGTGTCCGGTAAAACCCCTCCCCCCGCGCGCGCGCGCCCCCCCCAGCACATTGTTTCCAAACACCGGTAAAATAAACGCCTGCGCCGCGAGAAACGCCACGAAAGCTCGCCCAGCTCGGCCTCACGCTTACCTGGCGATGATCTGCTGGTCTGCTCGGGTGTGTGTGTGCTGAATATGTGTTCTGGGGGCGGGTAAGTGACTCCCCGGCGGAGCTCCGCTGGATTCCCAATAATGTAAAATGGCGGGCGGCGCTGCTGCTCACGCGCGCGCGCACTCACGGCCGCGCGCACCGATGGGGTTTCCGACTCACCCGATCACGGGCCTTTCACACAACACACCAACAAAAGCGCACCAATACAGGAGAAACAACACTGTGAAACAATGGGAAAGAAACGATATAGTCTGCATCATTATTCTTTTTTTAATGAGAACTTTGTGGAATGGACCCTGCCTTCAAGTGTCCACAGATAGCAAACTGACATTGAATCGAGGTCTGTCTGCTATCGGCACCAGTCGGGCGTTTGTTATTATGACACGTGACGCATTCACTGAAGGAGCCCAGACAAAACAAGTGACCCAAATAACTACACCTGAATTCAAAACGATTCATTTACATCTTTTACATGTAGATTATCAAAACTAAATGTGCTGTTGTCTATCAGCTGACCTGTAGGCTACGTAGCCTACTTGACATACAACGTAAAATTAAAATAATTGTCAAAATGATTCACTATAATTCTCTACACTTGCTTTCTGCACACGTTGCTCTATAGATTATTATATAATAGGCCAGTGTTTCCGCCATGTTTCAAATCAAGACGCCCCTTCCAACATCACATAATTACAATATTTCCGACTCCACTTGAGGCCACATAAGTGTCCAGGAGCAAAGATGGCCGTCCTCGTATTGCCTACATGCTCCAGCTGACCAGCTGCCATTGAGATGAAAGGGAATGCATTAGTCCTCATATATATCCAGACTCAGCACTGGGCATGTGGTCCTTAATCTCTATATTTTTATCAAGGGGAAAAGTGAATCTGATTTTTTTCTTTTCTTTTCTTTTTTTTTCTCCTTAATATCATCACTAGGCCTATCAATTAATCATTAATATCACTGCGTGACACTGCCAGTAGGTGGTAGAGGCAGAAAATGAGCTTGCTTGAATTCATTATAAAATCTAAGAAGACATAAAAAAGATTTCTGAGATGAAGGAACTGTTTTCTTTTGCTTTAAACTGATTGATTGTATAACATTAAACCTTTATGACATAGGTGACGTGATTTACTACATCGTTTCATTAATATGGTGTGGGAAACTTGAGTATATCTTTAGCTGGATTCTTAATTGAGAATTGTGCTGTCTGACGCTGTGGTCCTCAAGTCTAACTAAGGCAGGCGTATGTGGTTTAGTCCGTATCCATACTGATCTTACACCCAGAGGGGAAGGAGGCGAGAACTGAGGACATCTGCCTCCAGCTGTAAGCTCAAATATACCTCATCTAGATAAGCATCACATCCTCATGAGGTAAAGAGCATCAGCAAAAGCTCTGAGGTGCACCTGGTCCTGCACTAGAGACAGGTCAGCATAAGCACTGTTTGATTCTTAAAGGGATAGTTCACCCAAAAATGAAATTTCTGTCATTAATTCCTCACCCTCATGTCGTCCCAAACCTGTAAGACCTATGCTCATCTCCAGAACACACATTTTTTTTATGAAATATTGCCATAGGCAGCAACTTCATTGCAACTTCCAAGGTCCAGAAAGGTAGTAAACACATCATTAAAATAGTCCATGTGACTCAATAATGTTATGAATGTTATGAATACTTTTTGTGTGCAAAAAACCCCCCAAAATATTGACTTTATTCAACAATCTCTTCTCTTCCATGTCAGTCTCCTCCGCTGTTGAGGTAGTGTAAACTGTGCAGCGCTTCCTGGTTCTGCGCCTGAACCCGCCTCACTATTGGCCGGCGCTGGTCACGTGATCACCGCGACACATGTGTGTAATGCTGACACTAGGTGGCGGCAAATGACAGGGAAGTCTTAATGAGTCATTGGCTGAATCTGAAATCGCCCCCTAAACCCTCATTCACTATTCCCTACGCTAGTCCACTAATACAGTTCACTTGAAGGAGTGAATGAAAATGAGTCGGACAGCCGATGAGCATGCATCGGCTGTACACTCGTTATTGCAGTGCATTGTGGGATTGAATGAATGCACTCAATATGGTTTTAGACACCACTACAAATGGCTGTTCCCACAAATAACGCCCTATTTGAGGGTATAGGGGGCGATTTCTGATTCAGCCATGAGTCATTTATTCAAACGATTTGTTCAAACGACTCACTCAGTAAACACCACGCCGAGTGTTGCTTTACATTTGAACTATTATTGGTAGTGTTATGTTAAATAACTATATCATATGTTATAAACAAAAAAACTCAACATTTTAATTTTTACCTCGGTTTGTTTCTTCTGTGAGTTTCTTTATGTGTGCTGTTACACTCATTTGTTTTGATTTCTCCACTAAAGTCTCTCACAAAGAGACCAGGTGCGAGTTTACGCTGAATGTAATAAAGTCAGAATCATTCTTGCGTTTCAATACTTCCCTAGTTATTCTTCATCATTAAAGTTTGAAGCTACTTGTCCAGTCAGGCAGAGTAAAATTATTTTTCACTTAACCCTTGTCCCGGACAAGCACACAAGCATTAATGAGCCCTGAAATGCAAAGCTGAACCAAAGTTCAACCAAAGCAGTGCCTCCTTTTTTCTAAAATAACACTGTTCTACAGCGACACTATATTGAGAATGAATGGGAGAAAGTCACATGAGAGAAGGCAATGCCTCCATCGGATATGATGGGATATGATCGGATATGATGGGATATGATCGGTTCGTGCAAAGAATCCCTCCTCTTGTTTTCATGCCTGTTCACGAAATACCCGGTGGAAACAGGATCATCTGTTTTCATCCTGAATGTTAGATTGCTTGCTATTATATGGGAATGAGCTGACCTTAGTGTGTCCTTTTAAATCTGCATTCCCACATTGGCCTGCCAACCACCAATAGACACAAGAAGTAGTCAACTTATGGACTATATAGTATGTGAAAAGCAGGATATGAAAAGAGTAGTATGTCTGAATTCACAGTATTCATAAAACAGTCAACCTTCTTCCGCTGACGTCTTGAAGTGCGCATCTAATGGACTCTCTACTGTCCCATGAGGCCACAGGGGAGGAGCTGTGAATGGCAGTAAGATAGTTCCTCATCAAATCTAGCACCTATCTTAGCTTTCCGGAGCTCTGAATAAGTAGTTCATCCTCCTCTGTCTATAATGGAAAGCTGAATGGACACAGATGTTGATTGGCTGATTGTCCCTCGCAGTGTTCTTGGCACAGGTCACGATTCGAAGACATCGGACAGCAACATCAAGCTGGATCTCGCAGATTCATGTACCCTCAGGATAGGCATCCCAATGCAAAAAGACTAATATTAGCATAGATGCCATTCAGTTGATTGAAAGCAGAGTTGTATGAGAGGTGTCTTTTTTCCAGCGGACCTGATAAACAGCATAACCCTGGTATGATTATGAATGAACTAATTAGGCATGTGCTTGACTGAAAAATAAGTCTTTAGTCACGGCATAAGCTGAGATAGTGAGTCCTGAACAGTGCTAAGCCAAATCATCTGCCTCCTGTTGTGTTTTCTGATAATACAAGTCATCATGCTGTGATCATACAGTGAACGTGATGGATTATAGCGTGTCAGTAATGAGGGACTGAACCATTTAAAGCCCTGTAATGAGCAGAGCTTTAAAACACAGCTGGTTACCTCAGGAATTTTTAAGGCTTTTTAGATTTATGTAAGATTAAAATAATGTCTGTGGTTAAAGGGATTATAAATGATCATTCTGTCATCGTTCAAACCTCTGAGTTTCTTTCTTCTATTGAACATTAAGAAAACATTGAGAGGAATGTTGTTTTCGTCTATACAATGGAAGTCAATGGCCACAAAAACGGTTTGGTTACCAGCAAAAAAACCTTTTGTGTTCCACAGAAAAAAAGAAAGTCATAGAATTTTGGAACAACACAAGTAAATTATGACAGAATGATCATTTTGGGTCAACTAACCTTTTAAGTGTGACTAATATGTGTCATACATAAAAAAAATTGTTACAGGTGGCTGTATAATGGGAACATACCGAATATTAGGAACGGTCCAGTCAATAAAAGGAAAGCTGTAGATTACCCTCTTTTGAAATGCATTATGTTTACATCTGTTCTTTTATGTTTTATTATTAACATACGTGTTTGAATTTACAATCCTCACTCAGTTTTATCCGTTTCATTTCAATTAAACGTTAGCATAAAAGTTTAACAGCAAACAGGAGTTTGACGTATTAATGGACGTGTTGTTTTAGGGGCTTTTTTCAAATCCACAAACAATCCGAAACCACCAATGGGCGACTTCACTCGGAGAGAAAAGCGAGCAGGGCGCTATGGGTTATGTAGTTTTAACCTCAGCTCTAGACAGGAAACGAGCGTGAGGAAGAATCTTGCATAAAACTACAAGTACCGGCTTCGGCTGAAAGCCTCCGCGCATGCGCAGAGAAGCGGCGTCGTCAAATGTTTTGTTTCCACGCCATATTTGTTAGCCGGCTAGCGCTCGCTCAAGAGGCGTCGGACCTGGGCTCGGCACAATCCGAAATCATCGGTGCTTTCATGAGGAGTATCGACTCCATAACAACATTTCCCCGTGCATATACGCGTCTGTGTTTGCTTAGTCAACGTTTTGGCCCGAAGGTCAACGCAGAATTTGAATAAAAACGAAGCGATTGGGTCGTGTTCCCTTGAGATCTTAGCAGGGGGCTTTCGCTTCTCGGGCGGATTATTTCTTCTCTCCGCGTTCTTTTTTAAATAAAACCCCAGTCTCTCACTAAGATGGCGTGTGGAGCCACTCTGAAAAGGACTCTGGATTTCGACCCTCTGCTGAACCAGGCGTCCCCGAAGAGGAGGAGATGCGCGCCCCTGTCTCCGTCCAGCTCGAGCGCGTCCCCGCAGAAGTACCTGCGCATGGAGCCCTCGCCCTTCGGCAGGGTGTCCTCAGCCCTCACCACAGGTCAGTGTGTGTGTGTGTGTGTGTGTGTGTGTGTGTGTGTGTCAGCCCTCACTTCATCAGACCCTCGAGACTGTGTGTGAACGGATGGAATCATGCTAAACTCCTCTGAGGTAACGTTAACGTTACTTCTGTCAGCTGGCCACACCATCAAAACACACTAACGTTAGACTAAATGTGATCATCTTTATTGCATATACTCTCCATTTACGCTGTAAAACTAGAGAATTAACCCGTAGCGAGAGTTCTCAGCTCGACATGGGCCAGGAATGCTGATAACTGCACACACAGATGTTCGATAACTCTCAGGCTTCCGGTCGCGGGACGGTAGTGATGCTGCTGTTTGCCACGATTACTGACCGTGTTTGCGAAACACATTAAACTCGTTTATTTTTCATGGGTTATTATCGGTGTATTAGCAGCTGGAGTGTTTGTGATGTTGATCAGGGGCTTTTGGTGTTCCGTCATGGACCGGAAGTGACGTCGCCCTCAGTGGTTCGGCTCTTCCTGCTGGTGGATCTGGTAACGGCAGGGGATCTTGTCTTTGTTTTGTTTCTGAGAAGCACATTCTCGCTGTCCGAGGAATCACAGCAGTGTGTGTGTGTGTGTCACAGCTGGTGCTCGCGTTATAAACTGTAGAATAGTGCAACAGTTGGTTTCCGGAAGCTCAAACACTCCTAAAGTCAGCATGAAAGGGAAGTTGCGCTAGTCTTTTCTTATCCATTGTGACGTATATCCGAGTGAAACGGTGTGTTATAATTGAACATTGTATATTATAGATTTAGTAGGACTAGGAATTGTAATCAGGCGCTAAAGAGAGTACACTTTAAAAGGTCCTCCTCGAGATCAGGACCCCAAGCTCACACTTCTTTTAAAATGTATTCTCTTCATTTGCTTCATTTTTTACACTCTCATCTATAATATATAATAAATGCTGCTTGAACTACGTTATAATGACCTTTTATGTCTGTATTGTTTAGCTTATGTACTAGCATAGCATACAGATAGGCAATTAGCCTGATGATAGCTTAGTTTACACGTATTTGCTTGCTCTTAACCTATTCACAATCATCATTAATGTAATGTAAGCGCTGATGGAGCAGCATAAAGCAGAGCTGGACCTGAGCTGACATGAGCTGGGCCTGACAGGTGTGTGTATAACTAACGGCTCTGGGAACGACAGCACTTCATCACAGCTCTCCTCTGTTAGTCTACGCTCTGTCCAACAGTCCGGTCTCATACGCCGCTATTAAAACTGCTAAACAAAGGAGGAAAACGCTTTATGTAAAAGTATTGTTTGCTTTTATCTTATTAGTTACAGAAAGGCTCACACTTTCTCATGTACCATCAGCAAATGCACATTTATATCATTTAAACAAATCTTTGAATATCTAATGAACATTTAATTTCACAAACCTTGAAAGCTCTTGCACTACTGAGAGAGATGAGACAGCAGAGCTGCTCGGTTCATCTTTAAAAGACCTGATCTCCATTCAAACACACACGATCTTTAAATTTGTCTGTCTATCAAACTTTGACAATCATATCTCATTGTCAATTAAATGATCATAGCAGTACTGGGATAAAAGTTCAGATATGAACACTGATGTCTACGATAGCGATCAGAATCTGCTTTTGATAGAAACTTAAAATAACGCATTTATCGATTACATTGTTTCGCCACTAAGTGGCGACAAGTGACTTAAATGTATTTATTGAATCATTTATTCAAGAGATTGTAGTGTTGTATGATGCTTCTGAAATAAAAGTCAGAAAGATGTGATTTGTTTTTGTAAATGACTCATCTTATACATCATGTCTGTATAAGTGTATGATTGAACTTTCCTAGAAAAATGGCTCTACATGGCCTAGAGTAAAAAAAATTGCAATATCAAATTGCAATTCTTAAAAAAAAAATTGTAATACATATCGTATCGGCACCCAAGTGTTGTGATGGTATTGAGTCGGGAGATGGGTGTGTTGTCCCAGCTCTAGTGATCATGTTCGGGAGTCGCTGTATAATGTGTGAATGCTTTGCTTCCCTCTTGCAGAGCAAATCCTGAGCAACATCAAGCAGGAGTACAAGCGCATGCAGAAGAGGAGACACCTGGAGAGCAGCTTCCAGCAGAGCGAGTCCGTGTGCGGCCTCGAGTCCCAGCCGCACGCCTCCTCCAGCTCAGCCACACTCACAGGTACAGCCGGACCTCTCTCAGGCCGTCCAGAGGCACTCCACAGCGCTCTCGTACACACCAGCGCTTGGAAAACGCCTGAAAACACCAAATTCACCTTTACTGCGCATGCTTAAAACCTCACAGAAGCTCACTGAGATGATGCAGACGGTAAAATAAATGAGAAGGTTACCGTGCAATTCTTCTGACAGGATCATTTTATTTAGCAGAATATCTCAGCATTCACTATAATGCGTCCAGTCGCACTCACTCACCGTTATATGTTTGGTCTAAAACACTTCTGCTGTCATGTATCGCCGCAGGACAGCGAATGTGAGTAAATTATCATCTTTGCAGGACTGTGATATGAAGAGTGTGCAATGTAGAATATTTTTAGCATCAGTGTGAAAGTGAACAGCACATAGCAGGCACAATACTGGTATAGACATGCATACCTATCGGTACAATATGTGTCACATGACTAAACTTGCGTCATCTTTTTTAAATCCCTCTGGCATCACAGTCCACACTACAACACGAGAACTGCGTTTACAAATTTATCCACTTTGGAGAGCATTTTCAAAAAGCTTTGTTTTCCTTTATAAAGACGCCGTCTCAGTGTGAACAGAAGGCCAAAATGGAGAGAAAAAGATGTGGGTTTTCAGAAGAAATCATATTAGTGTGGACAAGGCCTCAGATACGGCCCTCGCCGGTGTGCTTCAGATCACGCTAGATCGCGGCAGCCGGCCCTGATTTGATCCAAACTCTTAAGAACCTGTAGATGGGCATCTGTTATAACTGCGTTCAAACCCCCACATGATCTTACTCCTGAATGACAGTGATTCGGCTCTGTCTATTAAAGCTTAGACGAGTGTGATCACAGCGAACACTCAGATCTGATCAGATCAGAGAGAGCAGTCGTCATGTGTAGATATGAAACCGCTTCACTAACAGCCTTTTCAACATCAGTCTCATTATTTCTGTCAGATTATCACAGAAGCACTGGATAAAAGATTATAGTTCAGATATAAACACTGATGTCTACAGTAGTGATCAGATTAGAGGAAAGCACCTTTAGAAAGTAACGTGACGCTTTAAATAAAGATTGTATCAGTAACATCAAGACGAGACTGTTAAAATGTGTTCGTCATTGAATCATTCATTCAAGAGATTCGTTCAGAAACACTGAATCATCCAGTAACGGCACGAGTGAAGTCTTTATGGCCCTGTTGACAGCTTGTGTTTGGTGGATCGGATCACCAGTGGACGACACTGAGTACCGGTGTAAATGGGGTCTAAAACGGTTTGAGCTTGTCCACTTTCCACCTTCCAGCATTCGATCGGATTGCTTTTGTGCGGTAGACACTCATGTGGTTGAGTTGGTCACTTCCTGGAGAAGGAGGTCAAGTAAACTGGCTTTTGATATTAGGGCTATTACAAAAAACAATTTTGGTATCAGCCAAAAAAAAAAACCCTACCGATGCACCCATAGTTGAAGAATTAATTCAAGACAGGACAACATATGAAAATGCCTGGAATATTTATTTTTGTCTGTTGTCCAGTGTCAGGCTAATGTTATGCGTGATGATGATGATGATGAAGGTGTGCTGTCACTGGGCCGCACCGCAGGACTGACGCAGCTCTCTGTCTCCCGCAGGCGTGTCCTCCGGCTCCGTGTCCCCCTCCCGGCGGGAGCAGCCGCTCTTCACGCTGAAGCAGGTGGGCATGATCTGCGAGCGTCTGCTGAAGGAGCGCGAGGACAAGGTCCGGGAAGAGTACGACGAGATCCTCACTACCAAACTCGCAGGTATCCGCTGCTTTCTGTCCCTCAGAAGAGCACATCCACAGTTCCAGGGCTTCATCCCCGAGGATCACATGCTCTTAAAGGGATAGTTCCCCCAAAATTAAAATGATCCCATGATTTACTCTCCCTCAAGCCATCCTAGGTGAATATGACTTTATTCTTTCAGACGAACACAATCAGTTATATTAAAAAATATCCTGGCTCACTTACGGCCGTTACCAGACGCCAGTGATTCTAGATTATAAAGGGATCAATATGAAGAGTTCAGATGCAAAAGCCTCTAAGTGCCATCTGAAATTTTCTTCTAGAGTGATCATTTTTATGAAGCTTGTATATTTAAGTTCAGTAATTTCACTTAAATGACATTTACTGAACTTAAATATACAAGCTTGATAAAAATGATCACTCTAGAAGAAAATTTCAGATGGCACTTAGAGGCTTTTGCATCTGAACTCTCCATATGTATATTTTTCTTCAGAAGGCCTTTATTAACCCCTGGAGGCGTATGGATTACTTGTATCATGGATGATGCACTTTTTTTTTGGCTTCAAAATCTCAGGCTCCATTCACTGCCATTATAAAGCTGGGAAGAGCCAGGACATGTTTTAATATAACTCAGATTGTGTCCGTCTGAAAGGAGAAAGTCTTGTAGGATGGCTAGAGGGAGAGTAAATCATGGGGTCATTTTTGTGTGAGCTATCCCTTTAAGTTGATGAATTTAGGAGCGCATCAGAAAAGTAAAGAGATGCTGGAACCAGCAGCAGCGTTTTAACTCTGAAACACGCAGCGCTCACACTGATCCAGTGCAGGCGTGTGTTTGTTGGCTAATCCGATGATTGATGGAGTTGTGTGTTCTTGTCTTCCAGAACAGTACGATGCGTTCGTGAAGTTCACCCATGACCAGCTGATGAGGCGGTTTGGAGAGCAGCCTGCCAGCTGTACGTGTCCTCTCTCTCTCTCTGCGTTCATATATCTGTGTGTGTGTGTGTGTGCGCTGACGCTGCTGCTGTGTGTGTGCAGATGTGTCCTGAGCGGGCCGTGCTGCGGGGCGTGCTGGTGCTCGTGTCCTGTGGTTGGTGCCGTGTCCAGTGGATCTGTGCCTGCGTGAGCTCCTGACGCTCCTGACGGCTGGATCTCCAGCAGTGCCAATCGCATCTTTCCCCCCCGCTGGGCTTCTGTCAGTGCGTAACCACTCTCTCTCTCCCACTCTCTCTCTCAGCAGCTCGGAGTGCTTCCCGCCCTCTCCTCAACGCCAATATATGGACCTTCGCAATCAGTGGCTGTGTGTCTCTCCATCTGAACCCTGGATATTTATTAGGCTTGACCAGGCCTTTTATACAGTCACCTGTCATTTCATCCTCAACCTTTTTTTGTTTGGTTTTGTAAAATGCCTTTTATTCACTGCAAATGATGATAAATGTGAGACTGTGTGAGATAAACTTTGGGACGGTGTGTCTTGGAGACTGCTGTTCATAGCTTTGTGTAAATACATCCTGACGCTCATCTGAAGTTTTCCTGTACAAATCCAATACTGCATTTATTTTGATTAAATCTGTTTTCATGCTTTGTATTTATTTTAATTTTTTATTTCCTGTTTTTTGTTTTGTTTTTTGCCCCTTTCCTCTGCATTATGGTTTTACTGCTCCTGTAGTTCAAATGACTTTATGTTGGGAAAAGTATACACAAATAAACTGTTTACATAACTAGTGTTCTTTCTTGCTGGTCAGGGTTCCTGTACGAGACTCCTAAGTTCACATTGTGAATAGTCAACTGAGACTAATCAGCGGTTGACACACTCTTGGATGTTTCATGTTTTCAACGGGTGGTTGATTATGATTTGACTTTTCTAACTGTAGTTAGTGTGTAATGTTGCTGTTTGAGCATAAACAACATCTGCAAAGTTACAACGCTCAAAGTTCAAAGCAAAGGGAGATATTTGCTTTTAAAGAAATCACTTTTTAAGGACTACAACAAACGGCTGGTAGAGACTACACCACATTCCTCCCGGGTTAGTGACATCACCAACCCTAGAATTTACATAAACCCTGCCCCCGGAACACGATTCATAGATTATCATGACAGAATATGCTAATCAATGACTAGAAGATAACTACACATCAGCTTCATAAATTCATCAACTAACCATTCAGAAATGTCCTGTTGCTTCTACATGTTGTCACTTCTTCTTGAGTCTCTCCATCATTGTCTGACTCCGGTTTGAACATAAAAGACTAAAAGGTTTTGAAATTTTCAGTGCATGTCTGTGCAAGCTGTTGAAGCTCCGCCCCCTGTGCCGGGAGCAGCAGCTCATTTGCAATTAAATGAACAGACACAAAACGGTGCGTTTTTGCTCACTCTCAAAAATTGACAATTTTAATATGCTATATAAAAATATCTGTGGGGTATTTTGAGCTAAAACTTCACACACACACTCTGGGGACATCAGAGACTTATTTTACATCTTGTGAAAACTAAAAGGGCATTATACACCCCTTTAAGCGATGATCGCTCACACACGTGCCCCAGAATCAACACACTGGTTTGGTTTTTACTTGTAAACTAACTCAAATGAACAGTTCTAATGATTGCAGCTATTGCTAACTGCCCCCTTTGCTGAAGCCCCGCCCCCTGCAGAATGATTGACAGACAGAGAGCTGAAAAAAAGCAAGTGCATTTCCTGTCTTTTTTTCTGTCAACACCAGAGGCAGTGCACCTTATCTTAAATTAGCACAAGAAAACAATTAACAAAAGTGACAAGAAATGCTGTTTTCGACATAATAAACGCACGAAAAAAAAAAAGATTTAGAAATAGTTCAAATTGTTTACATTAAAATAACGTTATAACTCTGTTATTCTTAACATACATTTTTTGCTACTTTTCAAATGCCACGTGTTTACCAATAGGGAAAATGATATAATATAAAATTAAATTAATTAAATACAAATTTTGGAGTTTTTTTAAAGAGCCTGACCCACAATTTAACTATCATATAGAAATACGCTGAACACCTGAGAAAAATCATTTGTGATATTGATCTGAAAAATGTACCAGGTGATGCAGTTACAGGTGATTTTACTGTATATTTTTATTTGGTCTTATGTAATTCATATCTAGATCATATCTACAAGGCTACATGACATATAATAGCTGTATATCACTGCCTTATGGACATTATTACTTTGACACACTCATCTCTGACTGATAACAGAATACTTAAATTGACCATTAAAGCATTTTCTGTAAAGCTGCTTTGCTGTACAAATAAACTTGAATTGAATTAATTAGCTTTTATGTTGTTCACCCATGTAAAGTGTGTAGTATGTATTCTATATTTTCCATGACTATTTGTACTACCATCATCATATTCATGTGGTTTACCCTAAACCTACACTTTTAAACAATGTGGTTGGTTGCACGATATCTGATGTGTGGTATTATTCAGTGTTGTGTCGAAATAAAGTTTTAACAAATTTTTCCAGCTGATGAATGATAACAAATTTCACAGCCAATCAAAATCCATCCTGCTGTAAAGAACACACAACAAAATGCAATTAAACACAATACATAATCTGGTGGAACTGATTTTGGGACAGGGCCGTAACAGGGACAGGTGACTCCTCCAGTAATCAGATATGGCCGAACTGTGGCGAAGCTAGAAACACGGAGTGTGGAGTGAAAGTGCGGAGAAATGCGTGATCGTTCGGAGGAGCCTGATGACTTTTATTTTGAAAACACGCACAGAAATGACAGTAGCTGACTTCCGGATGCTCAAACTCTTGTCCTCACAGTAAGAGCACGCGCGGAGACTGGTCAATGACACTTCACGCTCACTCCTGATGTAGTTTGATGTGAATATCTGTGCGCGCACATGGCGTGCTTCTTCAGGCGGAGCGTCGCGCGGCAGGTACACCACGCGCGCGTCTGACGCACTGTACTGACATTAATACAACATTATGAAGATCTCATCTGGTCGCTGTACTTGTTTTGCAGCTCGCGAAGGTGTGCGGGGTGTCTGAAGATGCGCTAATACCCCTGATCTCTGCAGTGCCTGTGTCAAAGAAACAGTAAGAGCCAAACACCCTTTAAACCCACACACTCTTCATTATCATTAAAGAACTAGCTGACAACGTGACATTAAAAACAGGCCAAAGTAAATCCAAAGAAAACAGACATTCACATCACAAGGCGCCATACAGATGCATAATATTTTATATACTTATACCTTTTACATTTTAACACATTTTTTTAAAGTGACTTTATTAACAGTCCACATTCTGTGTTTATGAATAAAGAATTTGCCTTTCAGAATTATAAAGTTTGCAAAACAGTACTTTTGTCCTCATGATCACAGATAATTCACATTCAAAATATCTGTACTATTTGACCATTAGAAAACAGATTCCATCCTCAATATTATTACAAAAGGAGCGTTCTTTTCCAGTTTCCATATTTTAAAATTATTTTATGTAAATTTTTTTTAAAGAACTTCTCTTACTCCAATTGAAATGCAGAGTTTGTAGGGTTTCTGCACTTAATGTTGTTCAGGATGGAGTTGTAATAGATGATCTCCCCTACACTGACACCGTTATACAGCAGCATGTGATGATGACATCATGAGCTTAAAGGAGTAGTTCACATCAGAATGAATATTTCCAGATAATTTATTCACTCCCACGTCATCCAAGATATTCATGTCTTTCTTTCTTCAGTCGAAAAGAAATAAAGATTTCTGAGGAAACACTCCAGGATGTTCCTCCATATAGTGTCTTCAATGGGGTCCAACGGGTCGAAGGTCCAGATGCGAGTTTCAGTGCAGCTTCAGAGTCTCGACACGATCCAGCCGAGGAATAAGAGTCTCATCTAGACACACCAGCGGACATTTTATAAATAAAAAGAAATCTCTGTGATACGCCACACATAACGTAATCACGTTGAAAGGTCAAGCGTGACGTAGGCGGAAGTACCGAGCCAGTGTTTACAAAGCAAATGTGTAAAGACTGAGTCAAACGCCATTTACAAAAAAATATATAAATAAACAAAAGGTAAAACAACGAGTTTTTTTCGCTCTAACCTACCTCTCTGAACTGGAACACGCGTGACCTTTCAACCTGATTAAATAATGTGTGGCGCATCGCAGAGCTAGTGCAAGACGAGCATTTGTGGTTAAAAGTATTTAAATTATTTATTTTTTAATATAAAATGTCCGCTGGTTTGTCTAGATAGGACTCTTATTCCTCGGCTGGATCGTGTCGAGACTTTGAAACTCACATCTGGACCTTCGACCCGTTGGACCCCATTGAAGTCCACCAGTGTGGCCGCAGTATGAGGTGACCTCAGGTGTGTGTGTGGTGTGTGTGACGTCAGGGCGTCCGCTGATCTGCGTGTGTCGGTCAGCTGTTTGCTGCGGAGCGGAGCGGCTGCTCCTGATGGAGACCTGCACACCAAAACACAAGCGCTGGCCAATCAGGTGAGCAGACCGTCCCAAACCACTGATCTGCAGACCTGGGAACAGTGTGAAGACTCTTCTGCTTTTGTTTTTCTATCATGTGCATGTTTGCATGTATGTGCATCTGATTTTCATTACTTTTCTTGTGATGTGCATGCGCTCTGTGATTAAAGGATGTGTTCTTGTGTTCTGCTCTAGATCAGACGGGACTCTGTCGTGGAGGACGTCGTCGCCGATCGAGGAGTGATTCACTTCAGATTAAACAAACTGATCCTGGCACAGGTGAACAGAAGCTCTGCCTTCACACCGCCGCTCACAGACCAGAGGAAACAACATATACACACAACTCTCCGTTTAATTACATTCTTAATGTGCATAATGGCTTATGCATGGAAGACATTTTTCACTAATCAGTTTCTTTCTGTGTTTTGTCAGCTTGAATGAAGTCAGTGCTGCATGTAGACCCTGTCGCTATTATTGATCAATCGCCTGGTATTCGTTCTAATCGCAGTTATTTGAGAGAACTGCAATAATTGTGCAGGTTAAAGGAATAGTTCACTTTAAAATGAAAATTCTGTCGTCATATACTCACCCTCATGTTGTTTCAAACCTGTATGAATTTCTTTCTTCTGCTGAACAGAAAGGAAGATATTTAGAAGAATGTCAGTAACCAGACAGTTTCTGGGTCCCATTTACTTCCACAGTAGGAAAAAAATATATTATGGAAGTCAATGGGACCCAGAAACTGTCTGGTTACTGACATTCTTCTAAATATCTTCCTTTCTGTTCAGCAGAAGAAAGAAATTCATACAGGTTTGAAACAACATGAGGGTGAGTATATGACGACAGAATTTTCATTTTAAAGTGAACTATTCCTTTAAATTTCAATCATATTTTGTCAAAGACTATAAAAACCACTGTTGTAGAGTACATAAATGTAGTCAAAGGTCTTCCTTTATACGGGAAGGTTTGTGGGTTTGATCAGACTGTATTATTATATTATATGCATTATATTATATTATAAATGTTAAGTTTCAAAGCATTAGGGTGATTCATATGGGCCTATTCAATTATAATTTTTATTTTATATGCGATTCCCCGCCCCCCAAAAAAAATCATTAGATTTACACTGCAATTGGCGTACAACACAAAATTAAATTAAACACAATGATTTATATGAGCACAAAATTCATGATTGTGACAGGCATAGCTACATGGATATGGCATAATAATAATAATTGCTTTTAAAGTCAGCATGAAATGAAAATTCATCCCATCTATTTTCTGAATGCATATTATTATGGAAGCTTGCTTTACTCACCACAGGTAATTGCAACATTTTCTTACATTTCTGACTTTTTTTTCATGCAATTGTGAATTTCTCGCAATTCTGAGAGAAAAAAAAGTCTGAATTGCAAGATAAAAATTTGCATTGACATTTCTTATTTTTTATTACGCAGAAACTCTTAGGGCAGCTGCAGTCAGAGCCTGACGGGTTCGGCGTGAAGAGTGAACTTCTGCAGCATCTTCAGGGCGGCCGGACGCTGGTGGAGTTCAGGTTGGTTAATGCAGGAGCCGTTAGCTTATAGCATGCAGTGATTTAGCATGTGGCTCTGAGGCGTCACCCACTCAACTCTTTGCTTACAGTTCTCCAAACATCGCTAAGAAATTTCATGCCGGACATCTTCGCTCCACTATAATTGGTGAGGTCATTACTCTGTTAAATTAGTTTTGCAGATGTTAAACTAGTTCTCTCTGTCACCAGTAGATGGAGTGCTTGTATACAGGATATGCTTTGGTTGATTATTTGGGGTATTTGTACTGAACCAACGATTTTAATAGAACAAAACTTTAAATTATTTGCTTTTTTTGAAGGAAACTTTATTGCCAACCTAAAGAAGGCCTTGGGGAAAGAGGTTATTCGAGTCAATTATTTGGGTGACTGGGGAATGCAGTTTGGTGAGTTAACATTATTAACCTAGAGAAGTCAGTAAGTTCAACAGACTGGGCCTTCTGACCAAAGATGGTGTGATGTTGATGGTGTTATTGAGTGTGATGGTGTGATGTTGATGGTGTGATGTTGATGGTGTGATGTTGATGGTGTGATGTTGATGGTGTTATTGAGTGTGATGGTGTTATTGAGTGTGATGGTGTGATGTTGATGGTGTGATGTTGATGGTGTGATGTTGATGGTGTTATTGAGTGTGATGGTGTTATTGAGTGTGATGGTGTGATGTTGATGGTGTGATGTTGATGGTGTTGTTGAGTGTGATGGTGTGAGTTTGATGGTGTGTGCAGGTCTGTTGGGCGCAGGCTTTGAGCGCTTCGGCTCTCAGGAGAAGCTGAAGACGCAGCCGCTGGAACATCTGTTTGAGGTCAGAGGCGTGTGTGTGTTTCATGTGCCCTGGTCCTGGTCCTGGCGGGACGCACTGGAAGACTCATCTGTGTTCCCCCTGTTGCTGCAGGTGTACGTGCAGGTGAACCGCGAGGCCGAGTGTGACGAGAGCGTGCGTTCGGCGGCCGCTGGGTTTTACAGGCGTCTGGTGCAGCGGGAGGATCAGGCTATGGCCCTGTGGACACAGTTTCGGGAGATCACTGTGCTCGAGTACAAACGCATCTATCAGGTAACTTCATCATAACATGCGTGTTTAGAGCTAACCAAAACTAAAACCATAAAAACACATTTTAGTTACTTGAAATAAATGTTCAGAGTTTATTCACATATCAAGCATTTCCATTTAGGTTTTCTTTAAGGCGCACTTAAAATGACCCATGATTTGACATCAACTGTGATTTAAGCAAGTTTCCGATTCTAGTGAGCATTCGATTGGATATTGATTAATTGGAACATAGTTTAGATGCACGTTCATTTTTCTTAAGCAAATGAAAACTCTCTTTAGACTAAAGCTGGGAACTGGACAGATAAGCCGGTCACAAACACTTGAGTTGCACATGAAGCAGATTTCATGAACTCCTGAAAGGGTTTAAATACTGAACATAACTCACCATAACAAACTCTAACAGAAAAAGAAATGTGACCTTGCTATGATCCAGAAACACATTTTCAGTTTCTACTCTCATTTGTTGTTGGAAAATAAACATTTTAACTGTGGCTGCCAAAAAAAACCATTGAATTTATTTTTATTAACATATGTATTTAAACATACATTAAATAATTAAGAGTAAAAAAAGTTAAGTGAACTGAACTGAGTGATCTGTCACGCCCAATCAAAACCTCATATGTCGTTTGAATTTAATGTGTTGAGCACTGAGTTTTCTGTCAAGTAAATGGAGCGATATCTAGAGGAGGATTTGTGTAGAGCCAGTAGTATATCGAATGCTAGACTTTGTTACGATCAGGCATACTAACCGCAACATAAAATGACGGCAACGTCAGTTGGACTCGTTTTGTCTAGGGATTTATTGAACAAAGAATAAATAAATTGCCAACAAAACAGAAAATGGGAGATCAACTATAACAAAAGATGCAGGAAGGTCAATCATTGGCGTGGTTGCCAGAACCCAGATCTCCCCCTCTCCACGGAGTGACTGATGTTATAAAGGGTGTCTCTCCGCCCACTCGTGATCGATCACACCTGCACACAATAAACAATAACAGAGCAGCCAAACAGAGACAAAGGAAACACAGGTAATGAAGGGACATAACACACCCCCACACCAAAATGGTGACTCCAGTCCCCATAACAAAATTAAACAATTTAAAGTACAAAAACACACAAACAAACATGTCAATACAGTGTCAATACAGTGTCAAAACCCATGTCAATACAGTTACCCCAAGTAACTATAAACATGAGAATACTTAACTAAGGTACTCTAGATAAAGCGTCTGCCAAGACATTATCAGTACCACGGATATGCTTGACCTCAATATTAAAAGGTTGTAAGATCAAACTCCACCGCATCAGACGCTGTTTGGCATTTCTCATGCGACTGAGGAACTTCAGGGGGTCATGATCACTATAAACAATTGTTCTATCCGAAGCACCTAAGTATACTTCAAAGTGTTGGACAGCAAGAACAAGGGCCAGCGTCTCCTTTTCGATGGTGGAGTACCGCCGTTGATGTTGATTGAACTTCTTGGAGAAGTAGCAAACAGGGTGATGGACATTCTCAACACCATCTTGGAGAAGGACAGCTCCAGCACCTTGATCACTTGCGTCAACCATTAAAAAAAAAGGTGTCGCAAAGTCAGGTGCAGCCAACACAGGAGCTGAAATAAGTAATGCCTTTGCATTTTCAAAGGCACTCTGACACTGACCAGACCACTGATATACCACCTTTGGACTAAGCAAATTAGTCAGTGGAGCTACTACAGATGAAAAATTTCTACAAAAACCACGGTAGTAGCCCACCATACCAAGAAATCTGCGTAACTCATGACGATCAGCAGGGGGAGGAAAACTACAAATAGCAGAAACTTTGGCATCCAAAGGACGCACCTGACCACCTCCTACTATTCTACCCAAGTAAGTGACTGTTGCCTTGCCAATCTCGCATTTAGCCAAATTGATTGTCAAGTTAGCTGCAGACAGTCGACAAAATAGCTCTCGAATCTGCTGAACATGTTCTGGCCATGACGCACTATAAAGGACCACATCGTCCAAATAGGCCTCACAGCCAGACATGCCAGACAGCACTGTATTTATTAATCGCTGGAACGTTGCGGGAGCATTACGCATTCCAAAAGCCATAACGTGATAATTCAGAAAGTCATCTGGGGTAACAAAGGCAGATATTTCTCTTGCACGACTAGTGAGGGGAATCTGCCAATAACCTTTTAGCAAGTCAAACTTGCTAACAAAAACTGCAGAACCCACCTGGTCGATGCAATCATCCAACCTGGGCAACGGATGACAGTCAGGTCTGGTGACTGCATTAACACGCCGATAATCAGTGCAAAATCTAAACGTACCATCAGGCTTTGCTACCAAGAGACATGGAGAACTCCATGCACTCATGCTAGGTTCCGCAATGTTGTTTAAAAGCATGTACTGTACTTCCTTCTTTAACACAGCACGTTTCAAAGGATTTACCCTATATGGATGTTGTTTTATCGGTGCTGTTTCTCCAACATCAATGTCATGCTCGATAATATGAGTTTGTTTTGGAACATCGCTAAACAACTCTGAAAATTGATGGACAACATCCAAAATATCAACCTTCTCAGAGTCTGTGAGGTGTGGGAGATGATCAGCTAAAACTGAGAGCATTTCAGTGTTGTTAAGACGACCCTCAATTAGAGCCCGAGATGGATTATTTTCAATTTCATCACTCTCCTCCACCACAACAGACAATAGTATAGATTTATCACCTGACGAATCCGGAGATGAATCTAGGCTAGCAGAAGAAGTACGCTCAAAATAAGGCTTCAACATATTAATGTGACAAAGACGCTTCTGCTGCCGCCGGTCTGGAGTGGCGATTACATAATCGCGGTCAGAAACTTCATGCATTACCACATATGGACCACTAAAACGAGCCTGTAGAGCAGATCCAGAGATGGGAAGTAACATGAGTACTTTATCGCCCACTTTAAAGTGTCGACCTATGGTCTTACGGTCATACCAATTTTTCATCTTGTCTTGTGCTCTCTCAAGATTCTCATGGGCTAACTCACGGGCTCTGTATAAACGAGAACGAAAATTTGACACATAACTCAAGATGTCTTTTGCAGGGCGTTCACTTAAAAAGTGATCTTTCAATACAGCCAACGGACCTCGTGGAGTGTGTGCAAAAACAAGATCAGCAGGACTAAAACCAAGTGACTCCTGTCTCACCTCTCTACAGGCGAACAGCAGCCAAGGAACTGCATCTGCCCAATCCTTACCAGTCTCAAGGCAATATGCACGCAACATGCTCTTCAGTGTTTGATGATAACGTTCCAGTGCCCCCTGGCTTTCAGGATGATAGGCACTGGAAACATTATGTTGTATGCTAAGCTGTTTCAAAACACGGGTGAACACACGAGACATGAAATTCGATCCACGATCAGTCTGAATGACTTTTGGCAGACCAAACACAGAGAAAAAATTTAGCAACTCCTTTAACACCACTTTAGCAGAGATTTTTCGCAGAGGAATAGCTTCCGGAAAACGAGTAGATGCACACATGATTGTTAAAAGATATTGATATCCACTCGTGGAGCGCACAAGGGGACCAACAATATCAACAATGACATGATCAAATGGCGGGGCCACCACAGGAATGGGGTACAGAGGAGCAGGAGGAATTTTCTGGTTAGGTTTACCAACCAGCTGACAGACCCTGCAAGTTTTACAAAATCTAACTACATCCCGCTTCAACCTTGGCCAATAAAAGTGTTGACAAACACGATTTAGTGTTTTGGCGACCCCCATATGACCAGCTACACTGTCATGAGCTACACTCAAAATTTTGTCTCTGTATTCAACTGGCATCACAATTTGATTAACAGAGTTACCATAGTCTGGAACATTGTAAGGCCTCCATTTCCTCATTAGAACACCATCCTGAAAGAAAAAACATTGTGGTTGTTCATCCAGGTTAACCTCAGATGAGGCAGAGCAGAATAAAGAGACTAATGACCCATCTGCTTTTTGAGCAGCAATCAATTTTGCGCGTGACACGCATGCAGACTCCGTCCTAATTTTATTAGTTTCCTTATCAAGCCCAGACAAATCAACAGCGGCTGACTCAGGAGACGTCTCAGAATCAAGGTTCACAAAGAAAGAATCAGACAATTCATATTCAACAGGAGAAGAGGAGCACCCTCCTTTTCTTGACGTAGCGCGAGTAATCGCGCATGCAGGGAACACATCGGGATTTTTCTCCACACACACATGGTCAGTTGTCTTGCTAGGCACAGTGACAACTTGAGGGATAACTTCCAAACTCCCTCGGCTCCACACACTACCACCTGCCAAATCATTGCCCAGAATAAAGGAAACGCCAGAAATAGGCAAAGATTCACGAACACCAACCGCAACGCGGCCAGTGACTACACTAGATTTTAAAATGATTTGGTGAAGTGGAACAACAGTGAAGCCCATCTCAAAACCCCGAACTAAAACGCTGGTACCCGTTTTCGTTGTTTCAGAGAAAGGCAAAACCCCTTTCAAAATGAATGATTGTGCAGCACCGGTGTCGCGCAAAATGCGTACGGAAATGAAATCATCATCACCAGACAACGACACAAAACCATCACTAATGAAAGGTTCATATCCAGTCTTCACCTCGCTCGACAATTCAAGACGGGGCGAAGCAATATGTGGAAACACTTTAATCAATCCAAAGCCTTTCGCAGCTTGTTTTTTTTTCAGCACTGGACAATCTGCCACCAAGTGCCCAGGCTTCTTACAATAAAAACAAGCCTGCTCTGGACTACCGGAAGAATGGACCACAGCATAACTGGGCTTTGGAGATGAACTTACAGACTTATATCTATCTTTAAAGACACGGTGGGTCAAAACAAATTCATCTGCCAGGACAGCAGCTTCGTGCAAAGAATCGACTTTATGTTCATTAAGGTAAGTAGCTACAACATCAGGCAAGCAATTTTTAAATTCCTCCACAAGAATTAAAGCTCGCAACTTTGCCTGGCTATCTACATCACTTGACAAACACCATCGATCAAACAAAGCCTCTTTCTCGCGAGCAAACTCGATATAAGTCTGATGCTCAGTTTTCTCACATCGTCGAAAGCGCTGTCGATAAGCTTCCGGAACTAGTTGGTAACATCTCAGAATAGCTGCCTTAACCACACCGTAATCTTTACTTTGCTCAAGTGAAAGTGAAGAATACACTTCTTGTGCTCTACCCGTCAACACTGACTGAATTAATAAAGTCCATACTTCTTTCGGCCAACTTAAAGTTGACGCAACTTTCTCAAAATGCGGAAAATATTTTTCCACGTCTTTCTCAATAAACGGTGGTACCAGCCTAATGTTTTTGCCCACATCAAAAGACCCGGTGTAACTGAAATCAATATTTTCCTGTCTAGCTTTTAAATCTAAGCGTTTCATTTCCAACTCGTTCTCAGAGACTCTTAAACGCAACACTTCTCTTTCATTGTCTAACTCTCTCTCCCGAATAGAAAGCTCTTTCAACCGGATAGAATCTCTCATATCAACAGGAGGCAAAACCCTCTTCTCTACCAAAACTGGTAACAAAGCAGTTTTAATGCTATTTTTAAGGCGTTTATCAGAAGCGGACAACTCAACTTCATAATAAGTAGCTAATTCCAAAAGTTGCTCCTTTTTAAGATTATTAAACGTCTCTACCGAGGGGTTTTCAACAAACTCCTGAACTATAGACATGATCAATTTAACAAAAAAAATAAACAAAACAATACTACAGGCTGCTACACCACTACAGGAAAAAAAAAACGAAGTGATCAAAAATCCCAAAAAAATGACCACAAAATTAACATAACCAACCACGCCACAATGCTGACAAGCTGAGGAAAAGTTAGACATACGAATGGGCTAAAACCCCAAAAATCTCTACAGCCAACAAAAGTCTAAACTCAACCTCAGCCTGTTTAAACACTACATTATACAGTGCATTATCAAATCACTAAAGCGACATACAAAACAAGCGAGTACCAAAAGACTGGGAGATTCACTGCACCCCAACCCCTACTTACCTACCCCAAAAAAAACTAAACTTAGCCTCACTAGTCTTCAGTGGATCCCCTACCCGGTGTACATTAAACGTTAAGCTCGTGAGGACGTAGCAGACCGATTGCGCAGTCTACTACAACCCCCGAAACGTACCGACTAAGGATACCACCAAAAATAATGAAACTAAAATAATAAAGTGGCAAACTCCGTGTCTGCCCGATGACTTACTTATTGAGGTGCACGCTCCTCTACCCAAAATATATATATGGTACTCACCAACAAAAGCCGCTCACAAAAACATTACTTCCTACTTAATTCAAAACCGGACGAGCGCCCAAATGTTACGATCAGGCATACTAACCGCAACATAAAATGACGGCAACGTCAGTTGGACTCGTTTTGTCTAGGGATTTATTGAACAAAGAATAAATAAATTGCCAACAAAACAGAAAATGGGAGATCAACTATAACAAAAGATGCAGGAAGGTCAATCATTGGCGTGGTTGCCAGAACCCAGATCTCCCCCTCTCCACGGAGTGACTGATGTTATAAAGGGTGTCTCTCCGCCCACTCGTGATCGATCACACCTGCACACAATAAACAATAACAGAGCAGCCAAACAGAGACAAAGGAAACACAGGTAATGAAGGGACATAACACATGTGCAGAGGTAAACGCACACAGAAAGCTAGTTTGCTAGTCACAGCACTAACATATTGTTGCTTTGAATGCTTCTAGTGTTCTCCACATTTGTAAGTGGCACTGGATAAAAGATTCGTCTGTTAAGGGATTAAACCGAGAGTGTGTGTCCTCTCTCAGCGTTTAGGGGTTGACTTCGACCATTACTCTGGAGAGTCTCTTCATGACGGTCAGACTCCGAGTGTGCTGGAAGAGCTGACGGCCAAACGCCTGCTGAAGACCTCAGAGTACAGCTCCTTCTGAACACAACACATGCACTCCTGCATTCATTCAACATCTGTCCATCTGATCAGATGTTTTTCACATTGCAGTTTATTATAAACTATTTGCATCTGATTGATTTTTTTTTTAAATCATATTTTCAAAATGCATTTATTCAAAATGCTTAGAATAAGCATAAATGTTCACTGTGAAACCAATTACATTCATTCAGTTAAAAAGTATGAACATGGTTAAAATGACAGTAATATTCAGTTAGTTAAAATGTATGAAATTGAAATAAATTGGATTTACTGATGATAAAATCTGGTTATGTATTTAAAGTCCCTCTGCATCAATAACTTTATCCCTTAAAACTAATCTTTGATTAACAAAATTACATATTTAAAGTATTTTTCCTGTGAAAATAGGAAAACATCATGAAAATACTCTTAACTCTACACTCTTGCTTCATTTAGTATACAGAACCATGAATATGCAAATTATAATCATTTATGTTAATACCATAATCCAAATGGATGGAAATTTTATATGCAATTCAAATACATAAATCTTAAATGTAGTTAATAAATAAACCTAATATTTATGTTGCACAGGAAGGGCACGGGTGTGGTGGATCTGTCTGGGACGGGCGACATGTCGTCTTACGCCACATTAGTGCGCAGTGATGGGACGTCCCTGTACCTCACCAGGTGTGTCTCACACACACACACACACACACACACACACACACACTCGTGTTGAGTTTAACACAGCGTCTCGTGACGGATCTCCCTTCTGTGTGCTTTCAGAGACGTGGCCGCAGCGCTGGACAGGAAGCAGAGGTTTGGCTTTGATGAGATGATCTATGTGGTAAGACCGGTCATGAATCTGCTGGGTCATGTGACTCCTCCACCGTCTGCATCTGCTCAGTCCTCGTTCCCTCTTTCAGACCGATAAGACTCAGACCGCCCACTTCCAGCAGCTCTTTCACATCCTGGCAGCCATGGGACACCAGTGGGCAGAGAGGTACACTCACACACACACACACTGAACACACACTCACACATCTGGTTCACTGTCTATGTGGGGACTCTCCATAGGCTTGATGGTTTTTATACTGTACAAACTGTATATTCTCTCCCCTTACACTGACCCGACCCCTAAACCTACCAGATGCTGGCTATTTCAGACAGTTCACGTTAGCGAGTAGCCTACGGCTAATAATAAACACGACTTTATCTGATCTTCTTTAACTTCTGAACTTCTTTAACTTAAGCAAATGCTGTTAATACACATTTAATTAACAAAACGAAACCATGCATGTTTTAATGCTCATGAATAAAGGGAAAGAGGAATCCACCCGCATGCCTCTGCTCAGCCTTGATCTGTTGGGATCTGTGTCTCAAGTCGATGATGTCACTTTGAGGGAGGCGTGGCCAGGCCTGCTGAACACGCCCCCAGTTCCTTGACTCCACCCCCACGTCAAAACCATAAAGTTAAACGCACAGAGAAGTGAAGCGCAAAGAGAAAATGCTATCTTAAGCTTCTTCTACAACTGTCATTGATTTTTGCAATTATCTTTTTTTTTTTTTGTATCTTATTTTTATTTTGTGCTGCTTTATTTTTGTTTGCAAAAATAGTTTTTTTCTCTCTCTATACTTCTTCTTTTGCAATATTTTATTGTTTTGCAAATATATTTGGAATGGATTTGACTCGATTAAAATCCCCTTTGTAAAAACCCTTTAACTCTAATATGTAAACAAAATCAAATAATAATATTGAACTTGGGTTCATCCAATGTTCAGATTTCTTCTACATTTCTTTGGAAATGTATACCAGTTAGAGCATATTTAATTAGATCATGCCTCATTTGCATAATTATACATATTTCAGAACTTGTAATACAAGCAAATGTTAGCAATTCTTAATGTAATCAGTGACCAGGGGAAGTATGATGATATCTGTTAGTTAAAGTGTTTATCTTATTCTTATTTGTCTTTACTTAGTGCTTTAAAATAGTTGTTGATTAAATAAATCATTATAATGACCCGCGGCTTCAGTTTCCGTCAGCTGACTGACTCCATAAACATCATTATTGCTTCTCAAACACAGATCAGTGGAGACCTTCCCCTTCAGGATGGAGACACACCTTCTCAAAATATACCTTCATCAAACCTAATGACTGTAGAAAGTAGTAATTCTCTCGTGTGACACACCTGTTAACTAAACACCGCGCAGTTTATGTGTGTTAGAGGTCTTCACTGCCACTTTTAGTTTACTTTTTTAAAAGAACAAGAAACACTCTGGTTACAGTTTCTAGATCTGACACTATAAGACAATAAAGATCAATATATTTACACTTGTTCACATGGTTACTACTGAAACAGATCCTTGGATCCTTTCTGAGGTTTCATTTGTTAACGTTGGTTAACTACATTAACTAAAAATAACTAACAATGAGCGAGTATGTTTTTTTTAAAGCATTTATTACCTTTGTTCATCTAAATATCAACAATTAAATTAGAATATCACAAGTTGCCATCTCATAATTAACATTTACATTTAATCATTTAACAGACAAATAATTTATCCAATGCGACTTACAAATGAGGAGAGCAATAGAAGCAGGAGTGTGGATGAGAGCAGAGTGAGCGAAGGTTTAGCCGAAAGGTGTGTGTGAGGTCCTGAGGGGTGTGTGTGAGGTCCTGTGGAGGGTGTGTGTGAGGTCCTGTTGGGGGTGTGTGTGAGGTCCTGTTGGGGGTGTGTGTGAGGTCCTGTTGGGGGTGTGTGTGAGGTCCTGTTGGGGGTGTGTGTGAGGTCCTGTTGGGGGTGTGTGTGAGGTCCTGTTGGGGGGCGTGCGTGAGGTCCTGTTGGGCGTGTGTGTGAGGTCCTGTGGAGGGTGTGTGTGAGGTCCTGTTGGGGGTGTGTGTGAGGTCCTGTTGGGGGCGTGCGTGAGGTCCTGTTGGGGGCGTGTGAGGTCCTGAGGGGTGTGTGTGAGGTCCTGTTGGGGGTGTGTGAGGTCCTGTTGGGGGCGTGTGTGAGGTCCTGTTGGGGGCGTGTGTGAGGTCCTGTTGGGGGTGTGTGAGGTCCTGTTGGGGGCGTGTGTGAGGTCCTGTTGGGGGTGTGTGAGGTCCTGTTGGAGGCGTGTGTGAGGTCCTGTTGGGGGCGTGTGTGAGGTCCTGTGGGGGGTGTGTGTGAGGTCCTGTTGGAGGCGTGTGTGAGGTCCTGTTGGGGGCGTGTGTGAGGTCCTGTTGGGGGCGTGTGTGAGGTCCTGTTGGGGGTGTGTGAGGTCCTGTTAGGGGTGTGTGTGAGGTCCTGTTGGGGGGGTGTGTGAGGTCCTGTTGGGGGGGTGTGTGAGGTCCTGTTGGGGGGGTGTGTGAGGTCCTGTTGGGGGGGGGTGTGAGGTCCTGTTGGGGGTGTGTGAGGTCCTGTTGGGGGTGTGTGAGGTCCTGTTGGGGGTGTGTGTGAGGTCCTGTTGGGGGCGTGTGTGAGGTCCTGTTGGGGGCGTGTGTGAGGTCCTGTTGGGGGCGTGTGTGAGGTCCTGTTGGGGGCGTGTGTGAGGTCCTGTTGGGGGCGTGTGTGAGGTCCTGTTGGGGGTGTGTGTGAGTTTTGTTGGGGGGGGGTGTGAGGTCCTGTTGGGGCCGGGTGTGAGGTCCTGTTGGGGCCGTGTGTGAGGTCCTGTTGGGGCCGTGTGTGAGGTCCTGTTGGGGCCGTGTGTGAGGTCCTGTTGGGGCCGTGTGTGAGGTCCTGTTGGGGCCGTGTGTGAGGTCCTGTTGGGGCCGTGTGTGAGGTCCTGTTGGGGCCGTGTGTGAGGTCCTGTTGGGGCCGTGTGTGAGGTCCTGTTGGGGCCGTGTGTGAGGTCCTGTTGGGGCCGTGTGTGAGGTCCTGTTGGGGGTGTGTGAGGTCCTGTTGGGGGTGTGTGAGGTCCTGTTGGGGGTGTGTGTGAGGTCCTGTTGGGGGTGTGTGTGAGGTCCTGTTGGGGCCGTGTGTGAGGTCCTGTTGGGGCCGTGTGTGAGGTCCTGTTGGGGGCGTGTGTGAGGTCCTGTTGGGGGTGTGTGTGAGGTCCTGTTGGGGATGTGTGTGAGGTCCTGTTGGGGCCGTGTGTGAGGTCCTGTTGGGGCCGTGTGTGAGGTCCTGTTGGGGGCGTGTGTGAGGTCCTGTTGGGGGCGTGTGTGAGGTCCTGTTGGGGGCGTGTGTGAGGTCCTGTTGGGGGCGTGTGTGAGGTCCTGTTGGGGGTGTGTGAGGTCCTGTTAGGGGTGTGTGTGAGGTCCTGTTGGGGGGGTGTGTGAGGTCCTGTTGGGGGTGTGTGTGAGGTCCTGTTGGGGGTGTGTGTGAGGTCCTGTTGGGGGTGTGTGTGAGGTCCTGTTGGGGCCGTGTGTGAGGTCCTGTTGGGGCCGTGTGTGAGGTCCTGTTGGGGGCGTGTGTGAGGTCCTGTTGGGGGCGTGTGTGAGGTCCTGTTGGGGGCGTGTGTGAGGTCCTGTTGGGGGCGTGTGTGAGGTCCTGTTGGGGGCGTGTGTGAGGTCCTGTTGGGGGGGTGTGTGAGGTCCTGTTGGGGGGGTGTGTGAGGTCCTGTTGGGGGTGTGTGTGAGGTCCTGTTGGGGGTGTGTGTGAGGTCCTGTTGGGGCCGTGTGTGAGGTCCTGTTGGGGGGGTGTGTGAGGTCCTGTTGGGGGGGTGTGTGAGGTCCTGTTGGGGGGGTGTGTGAGGTCCTGTTGGGGCCGTGTGTGAGGTCCTGTTGGGCGTGTGTGAGGTCCTGTTGGGGGCGTGTGTGAGGTCCTGTTGGGGGCGTGTGTGAGGTCCTGTTGGGGGCGTGTGTGAGGTCCTGTTGGGGGCGTGTGTGAGGTCCTGTTGGGGGCGTGTGTGAGGTCCTGTTGGGGGTGTGTGAGGTCCTGTTGGGGGTGTGTGTGAGGTCCTGTTGGGGGGGTGTGTGAGGTCCTGTTGGGGGGGTGTGTGAGGTCCTGTTGGGGGGGTGTGTGAGGTCCTGTTGGGGGGGTGTGTGAGGTCCTGTTGGGGGCGTGTGTGAGGTCCTGTTGGGGGTGTGTGTGAGTTTTGTTGGGGGGGGGTGTGAGGTCCTGTTGGGGCCGTGTGTGAGGTCCTGTTGGGGCCGTGTGTGAGGTCCTGTTGGGGCCGTGTGTGAGGTCCTGTTGGGGCCGTGTGTGAGGTCCTGTTGGGGCCGTGTGTGAGGTCCTGTTGGGGCCGTGTGTGAGGTCCTGTTGGGGCCGTGTGTGAGGTCCTGTTGGGGCCGTGTGTGAGGTCCTGTTGGGGGCGTGTGTGAGGTCCTGTTGGGGGCGTGTGTGAGGTCCTGTTGGGGGCGTGTGTGAGGTCCTGTTGGGGGCGTGTGTGAGGTCCTGTTGGGGGCGTGTGTGAGGTCCTGTTGGGGGTGTGTGTGAGTTTTGTTGGGGGGGGGTGTGAGGTCCTGTTGGGGCCGTGTGTGAGGTCCTGTTGGGGCCGTGTGTGAGGTCCTGTTGGGGCCGTGTGTGAGGTCCTGTTGGGGCCGTGTGTGAGGTCCTGTTGGGGCCGTGTGTGAGGTCCTGTTGGGGGCGTGTGTGAGGTCTTGTTGGGGGGGTGTGTGAGGTCCTGTTGGGGGCGTGTGTGAGGTCCTGTTGGGGGCGTGTGTGAGGTCCTGTTGGGGGCGTGTGTGAGGTCCTGTTGGGGGCGTGTGTGAGGTCCTGTTGGGGGCGTGTGTGAGGTCCTGTTGGGGGTGTGTGTGAGTTTTGTTGGGGGGGGGTGTGAGGTCCTGTTGGGGCCGTGTGTGAGGTCCTGTTGGGGCCGTGTGTGAGGTCCTGTTGGGGCCGTGTGTGAGGTCCTGTTGGGGCCGTGTGTGAGGTCCTGTTGGGGCCGTGTGTGAGGTCCTGTTGGGGCCGTGTGTGAGGTCCTGTTGGGGCCGTGTGTGAGGTCCTGTTGGGGGCGTGTGTGAGGTCCTGAGGGGTGTGTGTGAGGTCCTGTTGGGGGCGTGTGTGAGGTCCTGTTGGGGGCGTGTGTGAGGTCCTGTTGGAGGCGTGTGTGAGGTCCTGTTGGGGGCGTGTGTGAGGAGGTCCTGTTGGGGGCGTGTGTGAGGTCCTGTTGGGGGTGTGTGTGAGGTCCTTTTGGGGGCGTGTGTGAGGTCCTGTTGGGGGCGTGTGTGAGGTCCTGTTGGGGGCGTGTGTGAGGTCCTGTTGGGGGCGTGTGTGAGGTCCTGTTGGGGGCGTGTGTGAGGTCCTGTTGGGGGCGTGTGTGAGGTCCTGTTGGGGGCGTGTGTGAGGTCCCTGTTGGGGGCGTGTGTGAGGTCCCTGTTGGGGGCGTGTGTGAGGTCCCTGTTGGGGGCGTGTGTGAGGTCCCTGTTGGGGGCGTGTGTGAGGTCCCTGTTGGGGGCGTGTGTGAGGTCCCTGTTGGGGGCGTGTGTGAGGTCCCTGTTGGGGGCGTGTGTGAGGTCCCTGTTGGGGGCGTGTGTGAGGTCCTGTTGGGGGCGTGTGTGAGGTCCTGTTGGGGGCGTGTGTGAGGTCCTGTTGGGGGGGGTGTGTGAGGTCCTGTTGGGGCCGTGTGTGAGGTCCTGTTGGGGGGGTGTGAGGTCCTGTTGGGGGCGTGTGTGAGGTCCTGTTGGGGGCGTGTGTGAGGTCTTGTTGGGGGTGTGTGAGGTCCTGTTGGGGGTGTGTGAGGTCCTGTTGGGGGCGTGTGTGAGGTCCTGTTGGGGGCGTGTGTGAGGTCCTGTTGTGGGCGTGTGTGAGGTCCTGTTGGGGGTGTGTGAGGTCTTGTTGGGGGCGTGTGTGAGGTCCTGTTGGGGGCGTGTGTGAGGTCCTGTTGGGGGGGTGTGTGAGGTCCTGTTGGGGCCGTGTGTGAGGTCCTGTTGGGGGTGTGTGAGGTCCTGTTGGGGGCGTGTGTGAGGTCCTGTTGGGGGCGTGTGTGAGGTCCTGTTGGGGCCGTGTGTGAGGTCCTGTTGGGGGTGTGTGAGGTCCTGTTGGGGGTGTGTGAGGTCCTGTTGGGGGCGTGTGTGAGGTCCTGTTGGGGGGGTGTGTGAGGTCCTGTTGGGGCCGTGTGTGAGGTCCTGTTGGGGGTGTGTGAGGTCCTGTTGGGGGCGTGTGTGAGGTCCTGTTGGGGGCGTGTGTGAGGTCCTGTTGGGGGCGTGTGTGAGGTCCTGTTGGGGGCGTGTGTGAGGTCCTGTTGGAGGCGTGTGTGAGGTCCTGTTGGGGCGTGTGTGAGGTCCTGAGGGGTGTGTGTGAGGTCCTGTTGGGGGCGTGTGTGAGGTCCTGTTGGGGGCGTGTGTGAGGTCCTGTTGGAGGCGTGTGTGAGGTCCTGTTGGGGGCGTGTGTGAGGTCCTGTTGGGGGCGTGTGTGAGGTCCTGTTGGGGGTGTGTGTGAGGTCCTGTTGGGGGTGTGTAAGGTCCAATTAGTTCCCTGATTTGTAAGTAGCTGCAATAGACACTCATTTGTGACCCTGGATCACGTCACCAGTCTCGAGTCGCACGGGTTTATCTGTGGCAATAGCCAACAATACATTGTATGAGTCAAAATTATCGATTTTTCTTTTATGCCAAAAATCATTAGGATATTAAGCAAAGATCATGTTCCATGAAGATATTTTGTATATTTCCAACCATAAATATATAAAACATGTATTTCTGTGAGTGAATGCAGCACAATCGTGAACATAAATGAACAACTTTAAAGGAGATTTTCTCAATGTTTAGATTTGTTTTGCTCCCTCAGATTCCAGATATTCATATAGTTGTATCTCCTATCCTAACAAACCACACATCAATGGAAAGCTTATTTATTCAGCTTTCAGATGATGTATAAATCTCAGTTTCAAAAAATGTACCCATGTGACTGGTTTTGGGTCACATTTGAGGTCAAACAAGGCAGCCCGAGGCTTTTCTAGCTAGTTGTTTCGGTTCAGGAGGAACTGTAAAGATGGCCGCTGTGTGTTTGGCGCTCAGTGACTGTCTGTCCACATCTCCGCACAGCTGAGTGAAGCACGCGGATGACCTGTGATGTCTGTGCGAGCAGGTGCGTGGAGGTGTGCAAACACACATGTTGACAGGCAGGACATCCTGTCAACCATTGCCTACCTTACCTTTATAAAAGGTTCATAAATGCTGTAAAATATATTGCTTATTGTTAGTTCATGTTATTCAATGCAGTAACTAATGTTAATAAATGAGACCTTATTGTAAAGTTACCGATCCTTCAATACATTTTCTTGTAGTTCACATCCCTAAAAAGGATTTAACAATGAAATAAATGTTTACTGATAAAAACAATAGATGTGTGTATCTGCAAATACTTTAGAAATACAAAGACAGTGCACTCATGTTACTTATGAATGGGAGAAAGTGCAATGCTCAATATGGCTGAATAAGCCCCGCCTCCTAAATAAAAGAGCCAATCGCTGATTGGTGAAGTCATCGCATCACTGCAGCTGCCGTTAGAAGCTCCGCTCGCTATAGCGGCCGGAGAGGCATTTCAAAGATGGCCGCCGAGAGAAATGACCTGCCTTAAAGGGACTTTGGTATCTGAGAGTGTGTGTGTGTGTGTGTGTGCAGGTGTCGTCACGTGGCGTTCGGGCTGGTGCAGGGCATGAGCACGCGCCGCGGGGAGGTGGTGTTCCTGGAGGACGTGCTGGAGGAGGCGCGGAGCCGCATGATCAACAACATGACGCAGTCCAGGAGTGAGTCTGACCACCTGATCACGAGCGGCACGCCTGTGGCAAGCACTTCTAACTTTTATTCATTTCCAGGATATGAATTCTTGATATCAACAACTCAATTTTCATTAGTTCAAATTATAGTTATTGATATCAGGAATTATATTTATACTAGTAACAATGCTAATTCTTGATATCAACAATTACATTTTTACTAGATATCAAGAATTGAATTTCAACTAGTATTTGAGTTTTGAATTCTTGATATCTGTAATTGTATTTTCACTAGTGAAATGTCACCATAGGCTGCCATTCAAAATCAATTGTTGATATCAAGAATCGATTTCTTACTTGTTGAAATTCCAAATACACATATCAGCTTTTTCTTACTAGTAAAAATGTGAATTCCTGATATCAAGAATTACATGGTTACTAGTAAAAATGTCTATTCTAGATATCAACAATTGAATTGCTACTAGTAAAAATTTAAATTTTTGATATATGAAAATATATCTGATATCAATATAATTTCAGATATTTAAAATGGCTTTCTTACTAGTAACAATCACATTCATGATATCAGAAATGAACATTGTCACTAGTGAAAATGGAATTGTTGATATCAAGAATAAAGGTTTTTACTAGTAAGAATTGTATTTCTGATATGTGAAATTGGAATTTCAACAAGTAAGAAATCGATTCTTGATATCAACAATGGATTTTGAATGGCAGCCTATGGTGACATTTCACTAGTGAAAATACAATTACAGATATCAACAATTATAGTTTTTACTAGTTGAAATTCAATTCTTGATATGTAGAATGAGAATTTAAACTAGTGAAAATTGAATTGTTGATATCAGGAATTCATATCCTGGAAATTAATAAAAGTTAAAACGGCTTGCCATACACGCCCTCATTCTTGAGATACACTCCTTTATAGTTAGTAATAGTACAACAAATAATATAAGTGTTCTCATTACCAAAATAAAAAATCTATCAGAGAAAAGAATAAAAAATTTTGCGAGATAGATTGAGAAATATGTCAAATATGCCGTCAATGTTGCCGTGTGTTGAAATATGCTGTTGTGTTAGAAACACTCACTGCAGTGGTAACTAGTTTATATATATATATAGTAGTCAACATTTGAAGTGGATCAATAAAGTTCATACAATACAATGTTTATTTATAAAGCACATTTAAAAACAGCCAAAGCTGACCAAAGTGCTGTACAGGACAGAATCAAACAAAAATAAAACAACCAATAAAGGAACACACAACAATAGATAAACAATAATCGTTCCTAAATCAAGGAGTATTAAAAGGCTAAGAGAATAAATAAGTATTATAAGTCAAGAAACCGAGGGAGCTAATCTGATGTAGAGAGGTGTAGACTTCCAGCGTTTTGGGCCTGCAGTCGCACAAGCACGATCGCCTCGTTTTTAGGTCCTAATCTAGACACGACGAGTCGAGCGTGATCACTGGATCTCAGAGTTGGAGAGGGAGTGTACGGACAGAGCCGATCGGTCAGGTACTGAGGGGACAGTTTGTTAAGGGTAAACAAATAATACAATTTTAAGATCAGTTCTATATTTGACAGGTAGCCAGTGCAGTGTGGATAGATCGGGGTGAGCGATCACACTCGCGGGTCGCAGTGAGGAGTCTAGCCGCTGCGTTCTGCTCCAGCTGTAGACCAGAGAGACTGAGACACACCACAGTAAAGTCAATTACAGTAGTCTAGACGAGTTGTTACGAAAGCATGAATCACTGATTGGAAGTTACTCTGGGATAAAGAGGGTTTGACTTTAGAGAGTTGGTGAAGATGAAGAAGAAAGCATGATTGTACAACAGCACTGATCGGTTTCTCAGACTCCAGGTCGTGATCAAACAGAAAGCCCAGGTTTCGAGCGCTTTGACATGGCATGACGAACTGGTTTAGGTTAACTGGGACTCTCTGTGTGTTGTGTAGCTTCAAAAGTGCTGGAGGATCCGGAGCAGACGGCCGAGAGGATTGGGATCAGCGCTTTAATCATACAGGTATACACACACACACACACACACACACTCTCTCTCTCTCTCTCTCTCTCTCTCACTCACTCACTCACTCACTCACTCACTCACTCACTCACTCACTCACTCACTCACTCTCTCTCTCTCTCTCTCTCTCTCTCTCTCTCTCTCTCTCTCTCTCTCTCTCTCTCTCTCTCTCTCTCTCTCTCTCTCTCTCTCTCTCTCTCACTCACTCACTCACTCACTCACTCTCACCAGACTGGTTCCTCTATGGACACAAGCCTGACTGACTGCATTTCTCTTCTGAAATGTGTGATCTGCCCCGGCAGGCATAATTTCATATTGACTGTTGTCATACTGAGTGTGTGTACTCTCTTATAGCCTCATGCTGTGGGTTTGTGTGCTGACGTTTATCTGGTGTGTTTGTCAGGACTTCAGAGGGCCTCTGATGTCAGACTATAAATTTGACTGGGACAAAGTCCTGCAAGCTCAAGGAGACACGGGTGTGTTTCTGCAGTACACACACGCTCGGCTTTGCAGGTACACACACACTCACACACACCTAATTGTATACAATGCATGAACTATTGAATATTGGTTTATATTCAGCTAGTTGCTATAATACCATTAAAAAAAACTTTTCTGATTGGTCTACTCTGCTCTGATTGGTCAGATGACCCAGTCTGTTGTGATTGGTCTGCTCTGCTCTGCTCTGATTGGTCAGGTTTTACCGTATCAATCTCATCGAAGTGGATTTGCTTTGTCAGCAGAAAACAGCGTCTTCTCGACATGAACAACACGAACCAAACTCTTCCAGTCTCAGATACAATTACAGCTACTTTGTTTGAGACGCAAAGTAGACATTGTTCATCAGCAGCCAATCAAGACCAGAGGCTGACGTTATGCAAATTAGTTACAAACCTATTTAGGACTGGAATTACTGATGTCTTGTTTCAGGCGGTTCAGATTCGTTCTTTCTTTTAAGAAGACAAAAACTCCATTTATCTGCACTTTGATTTGTAAAAATTGTCCAGACCTTTTACATTCACAAACAGCTGCATTAAACTACATCGGTGTCTAGTGGCTTCAGTCTGTGTAATGGATGGCTGTGTCAGTCAGCTGAAGTGCTGTAATAGTGTCATGTGTCTCGTGTCACTCAAACTGTCTGTCTTCTCACTGAAGCTCATTTAGACTCTTAATCTATATTCATTATTGGGTAACATCCGGCTGATGTGTGTCCCAGTGATGCGCTGTCAGGGGTGTGTTGAGCAGTGATGACCCGCTGATGTGATCCGGCTCAGGAGTGTGTTTGTCTTCACAGTTTGCTGAGGACACACGCGAGCGAGACGTACTCCTGCTGTGACGTCTCTCCTCTCACGGACAGCAGAAGTGTTTCAGTCCTCCAGCACCTGCTCAGGTGAGCGTCACCTTTACCACACACACCTCACACACACACACTTCACACACACGTCACCGCTGGACCATAAAGCCGGTGAAGCTGGTCCGACAGCATCACTGGAGGAGGCAGGGACGCTCCACCCTGATAATGCTGAATCGTATCGGTATGGAGACTATGAGTTGGCTTTGTTTTAAAGCTCATCTATTCAGTTCACATCATATAAGAGATGACATGATGAATGACACGACAGTGGAACACATGCTGTCATGAGTTGTGTGCAGTTGTTTTCCAGTAAACAGAAACACACAGCTATGAAGTAGTTCCAGGTATGTCTTTTATTATCAATGGAAAGAACATTTCTTTCAGACACACACACACACACACACACACACACACACACACACACACACACACACACACACACACACACACACACACACACACACACTCAGGAACTTCTCTCTGTAATAACAACATATCAATGACTCAAGCCTCCAGAAGCTTGGGATGAGATGTGTAATATAGTCTTGATGTTGTTTCAGGCTCTACTAGAACAGGTTTTCCTGCTTGAATGTTGATTATTCTCCTCATATTCTCCATTGTTGCGGCTCCTCTCGTCCCAGTCTGTCAGTAACGCTCTGTTTACTTCCTGTCTCTATGAAGCCCCTCCCTCTGAAAAGCACACTGTGCTCTGATTGGTCGACTGGATCAGTGTGTTGTGATTGGTCAAGCGCTTCGAGCGTGTTTGGGAAATGTCCCGCCCCTTACCATAACCGCCAGTTTAACACACTACTAACTAACTCAACCAGGCCCCGCCCCTTTATTCTGCGCATTAATTATTATAATGAGGAATATTGTGACGTGTTCGTTCCCGGAAGAAACTCAAGACTACAGTGGAGGCGTTTCAGGAGTTCAGGAACACTGACACTGATATAGAGAAGAGCTGGAGCTTCGTGATCACACAGCAACATCACACACTGAAGACTTCTGATAGGTTCTCTTATAGGACAAACTCTGACAAGTCTTGATCAGACATCTGAACAGTGTCTTGAGGTGTGATGATCGTGGTATCAGCGGTCCGATGAAGGATAGAAGCAGCAGAGGTTATTTGTTATTAGAGGAGTTATTTGTTCCAGATAATAATTTGTGAATGGAGATGTAATTGTACCACAGTAATGTCTGACTGGCTGATTGTGTGCAGATATGATGAGGTGCTTCTTCAGTCGGCGGATGACCTGCAGCCCAGACACCTGGTCAACTTCCTCATGACCCTCAGGTACACATGACCGACTTCCTCATGACCCTCAGGTACACATGACCAACTTCCTCATGACCCTCAGGTACACATGACCATCCCAGTTCGCCTACTTGCACCACGCTGAGCTAATACTTCTGAGTGTGTAGCAGAAGAGTAGGCAAGCTTTGGGACAAACTACCACACCATAATTACCCTGTCAATCATCCTGTGCGAGTGAAGCTCGTCCTCCTCAGCGCAGTGGAGCGGGTGTGGTGAAGGGCCTTGGGCTTGTGGCCTCCCTCCCTCTCCCGCTCTCTGTCACCCTGGGTTTCATACAGGGAGTCTTATTTACAACATGACAGTGTCTAGGCAATGTGATCCTTTTGCTGTTCACTCTTGTTAAAGGGGTCATATAATGCCATTTTTGTACAAGCTAATATGATTCTTTAGGGTCTAAATTAAAAGTTTGTAATATACTTTAATTAAAAATTCTCATTAGTATTGTAAGAACACACTTGTTTTACCTGCTCAAAACCAGCTCTGTTTTCAGCACGCCGTTTAAGAGCATGTGTCTTTAAATGATAATGACATTATAAATGTGGGATTCTGAATTACATTGAGAACGTTGTACATAGAAAACATGCCGTAATGTACCCAGAGTGTAAACAGCCGCATTCATCGTGAAGCGTGCAGGTGATTTGCAAAGATTAATATAAAGATTAATATAAAGGTTAATAAAACGCACTCACTTCTTCTTCTGGAGGTGCAGCAGGAACACGAATAGTTGGTGCCGATCCTTTTTTCAGGAGCAGCTTCTTTGCAAATCCAGCTTTATACTGACCCTCGTTTCTGGTGTGTGAAATGATTCGCACAAACATGAAAGCATTGACGTTGATTGTGGGGAATATTCCCTTAGAAAACAAACTCAGCCACTGCGTCTTCAGCGGTTCGGCTTTAGGAACATCAACATGATGCTGTGTTTCGTTATTACACTCAAGAACACCACAATCGCTTAGACGCCATTATACTAGACAGCGCTCCAGCGTATCAACAATGACGCGCGGACTATGACGACAGCTTGCTCATGAGCGAGGGCGGGTCTGTGTTGAAACGCTGCTGTCAATCAACAATCGTGGGAGGGGCGTTCGACCGTGTGACGTCACTTGATTTGAGACGGGGGAAACATATAAGGATATTAAAAAAAAAACACTGGATGGATTTTTATCATTTTATGATGGTTGTGTACAGGCACTGCCAACAGACATTTCAGTACAATCAACTTGTAAAAGTGCATGTACCATTATATGACCCCTTTAATATGATCAGCTTACAATCGGATGTGCACAAAAATCAGGAACGAGGCTTTTAACAGAATGAGTAGAGCAGCGAGTCGCCAGAACCAGCACTGACAGGACTGTAGTGTTGCTGGTATTACTGGGTTCATGGTCTGTCATAGTTTGCTCTGATGAGGTGTTACTGTGTTTTCAGTCACCTGGTGGCGTCGGCTCATCGAGAGCTGCCCGTGAAGGGAAGTCCAGCGGCGACGGCCCAGGTAAACACACACACACACACACACACACACACACACTGTTCAGCAGCTGGACCGATGCTCACGGTGTGTGTTCCCTCAGGCCCGCCTGTGTCTGTTCAGCTCCGTCCGCTCAGTGCTGGCCAGTGGCATGAGGATTCTGGGTATTACACCAGTGGACAAAATGTGAATCCCTGTAATAAAAGTCTTTTTCTTTAATGTTTGTTCATTTCTTGGTTAACACACAACATCAGGTTTTATACAGGAGATGTGTCTGGTTTAGAAGCATCGGATGTGTTTACATGGAGAAGTGTCTGAAAAAGTATGGAATTTTATTGGAGTAATTTCCAGGTCTGGATAAGTATGAAAAAAAGTTTCGTCTTTACCATAGACAACTCTTTTAAACTCTTGAAATATTTAATTAAATGCCAGATATAGGAGCAAATGATCATCTAAATCAGACTCTACTTTTCTGACTGCAATATCAAACCATGATTACAGTAACAAACTGATGTCAAAGTAAATATATGCAGGTTAAAAAGTGTTTAAAGTTTCTCATGTAAGTGCATGTATGTTATCACTTCGAGAAAACCAATGAAACAGAAAATATAAGTATTTACAGATGACTACTATATACCAGATATAATGCTGTATGTAAAATATGGACTGAAACGTATGTAACCCTGATCAGCACCGCAGGGACGTGAGTCACGTGACCTTCACCTCCACACCACGGACAAAATAAAGACACGTTTACATGCAACCAAATAATCAGTCAATAATCAGGTGATCAATCACACTGAGCCCTTCATCTAAACAATAAATCATGTGTTTAACAGGAACATTTAGCCATGTGAAGCCTTAATCAGAACTAAAGCTTGTGCAGTGTGTGGTGTTCACTGGAGATGAAAGATTGTCCAAACAAGCTTGTCAGACATTTAAAAAACTTGATGCAGGTTTTATGAAGGGAAATTTAAGATCAAGTACTGAATATTTCAGGAATAAATTGATGGGAACAAATACTTCAGTATGTTCTCTGAATGTAATGTCTAGAGAGAAACACAATGAGTTGTATTAGCAACACTTGAGATTGACAATACAAAAAAAGCAGCTTTAATCACTTTTTAACCACTAGATCATATACATGTATTTGACTGTACCTTCTGATCACACTGCACAGAAGTGACGCTCTCCTTCACTATTTCTGTCTTGTTTTCCAGTACAACTCTATTCTTAAATCAAGATGCATTTATTACAGATACAAAATGGCATAATATATGAAATCTTGTTTTCTGTGAATAGATAAAAATGAAGCGAGTTTACGATTAAAACAAGAACAAATATCTGCCAATGGACTTAGACAAATCATCGTAATTCAATGGGAAGTTTTTATAAGTCATTGACAGATATTTGTTCTTGATTTAAGTATAAACTCATTTTAATTTTTCAAGACTTAATTTTACATTTGCATCTCGAGTAAAAGTATCAGAGATGTTTAGATATTTGAATTGGAAAACAGGACAAAAATACTGAGAAAGATTCTCTTTTTCTTTACAATACTTCATTTAATGTCAAAACTTCATGCATTTAAGACTTTAATTTAAGACATTTTTAAGAGCTTCATTTGTGTAAGGGTGAACTAAGACCCCAGAATGCATCATCAAGGCAAAAATGATTACTTTCTCTGTTTCTAAATGCAGTTTTGTTCGAAATAAATGCAATGCACATGTAAAAGAATATGTGAATCGGATTGCATGAAGCACTTTGTTCAGAATCTGAATGGAGATTCGGGCTGGATGCCGTAAACACCCAGTATACGAGAGCTCGACTTCAGACAGGTTTAACATCACGTCTGCAGAAACACATCAGTCCATCAGAGCCGCCTCGTGAACACACAGCGATTGTCCAGGATTACGAGGCGTATCTTTCAGCGTTTGCTCTGTGATTAAAACGAGCCGGCGATCCAGACCTGTCGGATCCTTTTCACGCTCCGCTTACGCAAATATTTAAGAACCCTTCAGCAAACGACACTGGAAATCTAATCAAAGATCCTGAACAATAAAGCTGTCCGCCGTTCAGTGTGCGGGTTTGGCATCAGTGTTCGTTCCTCGCGGCGGTGTCTCATCATCTGCATCAAGTCCTACAGTATAAATGATTTTATATAGATAGAGAAAACCCCACATTCTTCCCCATAACCCCCCCTCCACCCTCCTTCATCATCCTCCTCCTCCTCCTCCTCCTCCTGCTGTAGTGTTGCTCGGGTCAGTCTCTGTGCAGCGCTGAGCAGCGAGAGTCGTGTGTGGATCAGTGTCAGACGGAGATGAGCTTCTGCGTGTCCTCTCGCTCTGTGCTGGGCTTCAGTTTGCTGGTGTCCTGTTTGGGCAGTCCGTACATGTAGATGGACACACACACCAGCAGTGCTCCGAGGACGAACGTCGTCGCTGCAAAGAGCAGAGAGTGAGTGAGCAGAGAACGACACGATCCACACTTCACTAAAGAGGCTGTTCCTTAAAACACTACAGCTTTCATTAAAGGATTAGTTCACTTTCAAAAACATGTTTGCAGATAATTTACTCTCACCGATGTCATCCAAGATATCCATGTCAAGGTTTTTGAGGAAAACATTCCAGGATTTTTCTACACAGAATGGACTTCAATGGCAAGCAACTATACCAATGTTCACAGAAGGTTCAAATGTCCGTCTCAATGCAGCTTCAAAGTCTCGACATACATGAGTCTAGTTCCGGCGGAAGAGTGACCTCTGACCCGACGCATGATGTATGATAGATAGCAAAACAAATATGATAGCAAAACAAAACACTGTAAAACGAGATTTTTTTTTTAAGAGAAATGTGGGAGAAGCTTGAGTTTGTTGTTTGTGCAGCGAGAGGTGTGTACTCTCAGCTAAGCTAACGGCATGTGTCAGGTCAGAGGTCGTGTACTCTTAGCTAAGCTTACTTTATTCCTACATCCTACGTCTAGACTCGCGTACGGCCGTTACCAGAAGCCAGTGATTATAGTTTATAAAGTTATAAATATGGATATTTTTCTTCAGAAGGCCTTTATTAACCCCTGGAGGCGTATGGATTTACTTTTATGGTGGATGCACTTTTATGGGCTTCAAAATCTCATCCTCCATTCACTCCCATTATAAAGAGCCAGGATATTTTTAAATATAACTCTGATTGTTTCCGTCTGAAAGAAGAAAGTCATGTGACACTTTATAATAACTGCACGCTATTAATCATTAGTTAAGCATTAGTAAACAGTTAATTCATCAATTATAAAGCATTAATAGACATTAATAAGCAGTTTATAAATACAGATATGAATGCTTTAGTCTTGATTTATAAGCATATCTATAATGTGTTTAATAATTGTATTTTCATACTTTATTAATGATCAATTTATCATTTCTAAATGAAGTATTGCATTATTTACAAACCGGTTATTTAGGAGTTGTCAGTGGTTCATAAGATCACTTAGAAAGTGTGAGTAAATGATGTTTAAATACATTTTATTATTCAGACAGATAGTAATAGTTACTTAGTGTGTTAATTAGGGATGTAAACGGTTAATCGATTATCGATTAATTGTCGACAAGAATTTACTCGATTAAATAAAATTATTGTCGGTTAATTGAACATTGCTAACGTGCACGAGATTCTCGCGGGCGGCGAGAGACCCGACACAAACTTGAGGCGGCAAAAAAGAAACCAAACATGAGGCGGTCAAAACGGAGTGGAGTGTGGGAGCATTTCAGAAACAGAGCTGCCAGCCCTCACGCTTCACGCCGCACATCCATTTTCTCACGCACAGAAAAATCGCGAAGCTAGACAGAGCAGGTTAGTTATGATATAAAAAAAGCTCTCAGATTCTGTCAATTTTATTGCGAAATTCAAACAATAAATACCGTTTTGGCGCTTGTAAATGTTACGTGACAGATCCCTAGCGCACGTGAACCGATCATCTCTAACGTTACTAGCTAATAGTAAAAAAAAAACACGAACACTGTTGAAAGATACAGTACAACTTACCGAAATGTATATTTCTCATACATAATATCGATCAATCAGTGTTTTTCATCAGCGTGAATAGGTCAATAACATAGCTGGAGAACAATTATGTCACATTTACCTCAGGAAAGCCATTTAATAATGACCATAATATAGGCTATAGCACGTAGTTGGGAAGAAAAGAAATAGCTATAGAAGAGTATTTTGCTAAATATGTGTTCTATATTACATATTTATTATATTTTTACTTGTATCATTAAATAAAGTTATTATAATAAAAAACGCATCATATTTAATTATTTTTAACCTTAAATAATAGCCTACTACCAGCTGATAGGGCTCTGTGTATGTTTACAGCATTAGGTGAGTTGTTTTTTTTTTCTTGAGAAAAATTAAGGCCTATCTTGTGTAGCCTACCTAATATTTATCCAAATGAGTCAATATTAAATAAAATCACAATAATTGTATTGAAATAATAAAAAAGCATAGCTTACCAGAAATTGTACCATGTAAACATTGTAACATGTTGTCACTAAACCTAATAAAATTCAGTTTAGTTACTAAAATGTTAGTGACAATCACAATACACTTATTGTGATGCAATTTTTTTTACAATTTTTTTTACATTTTTTTTTTATTATTTTAATTTTCTGTGCATAATTTATTTTGTTAAACTACATAAATGCCATTATCTGTACCGTATCCCAACTGTTACAATAAAACATCAGTTGAGCAATATAACATGCATTTTTATTCAGTATATAAGCAATATTTTGCTTTTTATGTTAAAGACACTATTGATACCGTGAGAAATTTACATTCTCAGGAAAATAGCCGCTTATCAATTAATCGTTAATCGATCGACAAGGTCAATCAACTAATGATTAATGAATTAATCGATAATTTGCATCCCTAGTGTTAATAAATGCTTTATTAACATGTATTTCTACTGTAATTGAGGGTTAATTCAGGGAGTTATAAAGCATTTAGTAGTGGTCAGTTCACTATGTTTGTGAGCTCATCTAAAGTGAGGACTAGTTATGCCTCGTAAAGCGTGTATAAAGGAGATTTAAAGGCTGTTAATATTTCTATGTTCTGTATCACTGTGTGTGTTTGTTTCCTTTTTCTGTTTAGAAGAAAACTGAGTCTTTAAATCTCCTTTATAAATGATTTACAAGGCATAACTAGTCCTCACTTTAGATGAGCTCACACACATAGTGAACTGACCACTACTAAATGCTTTATAACTACCTGGATTTACTACATTTACTTACACTTTCTAAGTGATCTTATTAATCAATGACAACTCCTAAATAACCGGTTTGTAAATAATGCAATACTTCATTTAGAAATTATAAATTTATCATTAATAAAGTATGAAAATACAATTATTAAACACATTATAGATATGCTTATAAATCAAGAACAAAGCATTTATAGCCGTATTTATAAACTGCTTATTAATGTCTATTAATGCTTTATAAATGATGAATTAACTGTTTACTAATGCTTAAAGGGGTGGTATAATGCCCTTTTCACAAGATGCAAAATAAGTCTCTGATGTCCCCAGAGTGTGTGTGTGAAGTTTTAGCTCAAAATGCCCCACAGATATTTTTATATAGCATGTTAAAGTTGTCACTTTTTGAGGGTGAGCAAAAAACGCACCGTTCTGTGTCTGTTCCTTTAAATGCAAATGAGCTGCTGCTCCCGGCACAGGGGCGGAGCTTCAACAGCTTGCACACACATGCACTGAAAATTTCAAAAACTTTTAGCCTTTTATGTTCAAACCGGGTTCAGACAGTGATGGAGAGACTCGAGAAGAAGTGACAACATGTAGAAGCAACAGGACATTTCTGAATGGTTAGTTGATGAATTTATGAAGCTGATGTGTAGTTATCTTCTAGTCATTGATTAGCATATTCTGTCTTGATAATCTATAAATCGTGTTCAGGGGGCGGGGTTTATGTAAATTCTAGGGTTGGTGATGTCACTAACCCGGGAGGAATGTGGTGTAGTCTCTACCAGCCGTTTGTTGTAGTCCTTAAAAAGGACTTTCTTTAAAAGCAAATATCTCCCTTTGCTTTGAGCTTTGAACATCGTAACTTTGCAGATGTTGTTTATGCTCAAACAGCAACATTACACACTAACTAAAGTTAGAAAAGTGAAATCATAATCAACCACCCCTTTAAGTGATGATTAATAGTGTGCAGTTATTATAAAGTGTTACCGGACTTGGAATTAATTGATTGTGTTAATTAATTGCTTTGACAGCCCTAATTTCAACATTTACTAATACATAAAAAAAAATTCCATGCACTGGTCAGGTTTGAGACTGGATTTCCTATCTTCAAACACAGATGAAACGCATCATCATCTCTTTATTGTGGAGCTTCAGCAGGACCTGACACACACGAGCCTCGTAAACACTCGGGTCTTACAGAGATACTGGTGAGAGGACGAGACTGAAGCACTCACTGATCTGCAGGCCGAAGAGGAGGACGGACGCCACGGTGGACAGCACGATGGCAGCGGCCGCAGAGAAGCCCTTCATGATGTTATCGGTGTACTTCACCACCACAGACGTGTACATTCCTCCCACGCTCGCCAGAACTGCAGAAGAACACACAGGAGAAACCAGTCGGACCACTTCAGCAATGCCATTCAAGAGCTGGCAGCGTCTGTTTAAACATATACGGTCTTGCTCTTCTTCAAACTAGCGTGACTGACACACGACTGTAAAGGTGATGCCGATGTCACTCACAGATGACGAAGCCGACCCAAGGCGTGTATCCGTAGAAGAAGCCCTTCTCCAGGACCTGTGCGCCGTCTGTCCCGTAGACCCCGATGAGGGTCACCACGATCCCGGACAGGTACATCTGGATGTTCCGCACCCACAGAGACGTGTCCGAGCTCTTCAGGACCTTCTCGAAGTACACACCTGAGCCGAAACAGAGAGTCACTGATGTTCCCTAACGCCAGAAGCCATCAATAACACGAGTGAGCGCATCATACCTGCAAACCCGGAGCAGAGGACCGCCACGGCGATCGCCCCGAAGCCCAGGAACGGGTTCTGCTCCACCTGAAGCACACACACACACACACACACACACACACACACACACTGAAGGGTCAGTCCACCTAAACATGGAAATGATCCCATGATATACTCTCCCTCAAGTCATCCTAGGTGTGTATGACTCTCTCCTTTCAGACGGACACTCTCAATCAGAGTTATATTAAACATGTCCTGGCTCTTCCCAGCTTTATAATGGGAGTGAATGGAGCCTGAGATTTTGAAGCTCAAAAAGTGCATCCATCCATGATACGAGTAATCCATACGTCTCCAGGGGTTAATAAAGGCCTTATGAAGAAAAAATATACATAATCTCTTTATAAACTAGAATCACTGGCGTCTGGTAACGGACGTACGCGAGTCTAGTTCCGGTGGAAGACTGACCTCTGACCCGACGCATGACCTCTGACCCGACTTGACAAATGCAGTAGATAGAGCAAAATAAAACACCAGTCACGAATTAGAAGTCTAAAATTATCATTTTTAAAGAGAAATGTGGGAGGAGCTTTACCTTTACTGGATTACTCGTATCATGGATGATGCACTTTTTGAGCTTCAAAATCTCAGGCTCCATTCACTCCCATTATAAAGCTGGGAAGAGCCAGGACATGTTTAATATAACTGTGTGAAAGAAGGTCATGGACACCTAGGATGGCTTGAGGGAGAGTAAATCATGGGATCATTGTCATTTTAAAGTGAACTATCCCTTTCTGCACTTTAGGTGAAGACGCTTTGGCCTATATGACAGTCACAGACTCTATATCTATACTACATCTATAACACTCTATATCTATACTATATCTATACTATATCTATAATACTCTATATCTATACTATATCTATAACACTCTATATCTATACTATATCTATAACACTAATCTATAACACTCTATATCTATAACACTCTATATCTATATCTATACTATATCTATAACACTCTATATCTATAACACTCTATATCTATAACACTCTATATCTATATCACTCTATATCTATACTATATCTATACTATATCTATAACACTCTATATCTATACTATATCTATAACACTCTATATCTATACTATATCTATATCTATACTATATCTATAATACTCTATATCTATACTATATCTATAACACTAATCTATAACACTCTATATCTATAACACTCTATATCTATATCTATACTATATCTATAACACTCTATATCTATAACACTCTATATCTATAACACTCTATATCTATATCACTCTATATCTATACTATATCTATACTATATCTATAACACTCTATATCTATAACACTCTATATCTATACTATATCTATAACACTCTATATCTATAACACTCTATATCTATAACACTCATGGATCCTACAGAGTTCCTGCATGCTCATAAATCAGCTCATATGTGGCCACCAGTGATTTCAGTGAATGAGGCTTTGTGTAACGCACTACTTTAACAACAAGACCAGAACAATAGCGGCAATCGGCCCGTCCAACTCAGGAATCAGGTTTCAGAGTTATCTCCGAGTCTCCCAGTAGTTATATACGACATGAGAGGGAAACTGGGACTCGGAAACTGATGGTTCTGATGGCAGGTGAGGGCCGCATCACTCCTGCTGTACCTGGTGTACCTGTGTTCTGATGGCAGGTGTACCTGGACTTTGCTGGAGGTCGGCGGGGTCCACTGCACGAGCGTGACTCCTCCACACAGCAGGAAGACGGAGAACCACTGCAGACGGCTCAGAGAGCGGCTCAGCATCAGCACCATACACAGCGCCGTACAGGGGATCTTCAGCTGGTACGTCACCTGACACACACACACACACACACAGTCAGACTGGACACACACCTCTGTCCCCATCCTCTAGGGGGAAACCGGCGGAAAGTGTTTCTCAACTTGAAACCGTGTTCTTGATCTCCATAATCAGAGTCCACGAGAAACACAGGGAGGACGGAGTCCACATGAGCGCTGATGATGTCAGCTGAAAGGAGAATTATGAAGACTGGCGTGTGTGTTTTTATTCTTACTAAAGGTCTATTTTTGTGTTCCAGTCAAACAGAGGGTTTGGAACGACAGCGAGTTCACGATGAAAGGATCTGTGTTTCCTCAGATGTTCATAATACCTGGTAGACAGCGGCGTCCAGGTTGCTCAAGGCCACGAAGGCCATGTTGTTCTGGACGGCGTACACCACTGACGGCACGCTCAGCTTCAGCAGCTCTCTGGGGCTCCTGAAGATGTGTGTGACCACCGCGGCCCTGCAGCGGCCCAGGTCCCCCGTCTCCCTGCCACACACACATCACAGCACATCAGACCAGACCACACACACAACACGAGGAGACGTGTCCAACACACACACATCACAGCACATCAGACCAGACCACACACACGACACGAGGAGACGTGTCCGACACACACAGCATCACATCAGACCAGATCACACACACACGACATGAGGAGACGTGTCCGACACACACAGCATCACATCAGACCAGACCACACACACAACATGAGGAGACGTGTCCGACACACACACATCACAGCACATCAGACCAGACCACACACACGACACGAGGAGACGTGTCCGACACACACAGCATCACATCAGACCAGATCACACACACACGACATGAGGAGACGTGTCCGACACACACATCACAGCACATCAGAGCAGAACACACACACAACATGAGGAGACGTGTCCAGCTCACACACAACATCACATCAGACCAGATCACACACACGACACGAGGAGACGTGTCCGACACACACAGCATCACATCAGACCAGATCACACACACACGACATGAGGAGACGTGTCCGACACACACAGCATCACATCAGACCAGATCACACACACACGACATGAGGAGACGTGTCCGACACACACAGCATCACAGCACACATCAGACCAGATCACACACACGACAAGAGGAGACGTGTCCAGCTCACACACACAGCATCACATCAGACCAGATCACACACACGACATGAGGAGACGTGTCCGACACACACAGCATCACATCAGACCAGATCACACACACGACACGAGGAGACGTGTCCAGCTCACACACACAGCATCACATCAGACCAGATCACACACACGACACGAGGAGACGTGTCCGACACACACAGCATCACAGCACACATCAGATCAGATCACACACACACGACATGAGGAGACGTGTCCGACACACACAGCATCACAGCACACATCAGACCAGATCACACACACGACACTAGGAGACGTGTCCAGCTCACACACACAGCATCACATCAGACCAGATCACACACACGACACTAGGAGACGTGTCCAGCTCACACACACAGCATCACATCAGACCAGATCACACACACGACACGAGGAGACGTGTCCAGCTCACACACACAGCATCACATCAGACCAGATCACACACACGACACTAGGAGACGTGTCCAGCTCACACACACAGCATCACATCAGACCAGATCACACACACGACAAGAGGAGACGTGTCCAGCTCACACACACAGCATCACATCAGACCAGATCACACACACGACATGAGGAGACGTGTCCGACACACACAGCATCACATCAGACCAGATCACACACACGACATGAGGAGACGTGTCCAGCTCACACACACAGCATCACATCAGACCAGATCACACACACGACACGAGGAGACGTGTCCGACACACACATCACAGCACACATCAGATCAGATCACACACACACGACATGAGGAGACGTGTCCGACACACACAGCATCACAGCACACATCAGACCAGATCACACACACGACACTAGGAGACGTGTCCAGCTCACACACACAGCATCACATCAGACCAGATCACACACACGACATGAGGAGACGTGTCCAGCTCACACACACAGCATCACATCAGACCAGATCACACACACGACACGAGGAGACGTGTCCGACACACACATCACAGCACACATCAGATCAGATCACACACACGACACGAGGAGACGTGTCCAGCTCACACACACAGCATCACATCAGACCAGATCACACACACGACACGAGGAGACGTGTCCGACACACACATCACAGCACACATCAGACCAGATCACACACACGACATGAGGAGACGTGTCCAGCTCACACACACAGCATCACATCAGACCAGATCACACACACGACACGAGGAGGCGTGTCCGACACACACATCACAGCACACATCAGATCAGATCACACACACGACACGAGGAGACGTGTCCAGCTCACACACACAGCATCACATCAGACCAGATCACACACACGACACGAGGAGGCGTGTCCGACACACACATCACAGCACACATCAGATCAGATCACACACACGACACGAGGAGACGTGTCCGGCTCACACACCTGACCAGCATCAGCAGACTCAGCAGCAGCTTGATGACCTCCGTGATGCAGACCGCGGTGGTGGAGAAGTACAGGTCCGAGGACACGGTCCGGGTGTATCTGAGGGCCACGGTGTATGTGGCGGCGACCAGGGTCATGACGGACAGGCAGTAGATCTTGAAGACCACACTCACTGACTCTACAGAGACACACACACACACACACACACACACACAGCATCACTGACTCGAGTCACACACCAGCACTAATAAACCACACGATAAACCAACACCTCATATAATAACCCAACACCTCATATAATAACCCAACACCTCATATAATAACCCAACACCTCATATAATAACCCAACACCTCATATAATAAACTAACACCTCATATAATAACCCAACACCTCATATGATAAACTAACACCTCATATATGATAAAGTACCAGCAGCGCGATGTTACAGGTTGTTGTTATGATCATTTAGTCTCTTAAACTAACATGACAGCTCGTCAGAGCGAGAGTCTCCTCTCCTCACTTACCGTTCGCCATGACTGATTTCTGTCGGTTACACAGTAATGATAATATTAATAATCGATCAGCTATCTTCTGATCAAGATGTCTGTCTGCATTTCTGTTACCAAGAAGAATGAAGAGTCCAAGACACCGTAGTCAGTAACACACGGGCACTTCCGGGTGCGCGCACACGCCAGGCGACACTTCAAAATAAAAGTCAGATCTATATTTCAACTGTATCTTAATGAATAAATCTAAATTGTAAAAAAATAAAAATAAAAAATAAAAAAAATAAAAAAAAAAACTTGTCAAAACAAGCGCGTACCTTTTAAGTCTAGCGAAAAGACATTTCGAAAAACTGAAAATAAACGATGATTGGAATTACCGGAACCTTTAAATAAGACTTTGATGCGTAAACTTTTTACACAGAAAATTAAACGTTTGCGAGAGATGCGATAAAAGCCTATCGCAATCTGGATGCTTACAATTAATTTCTTAGCAGAAAGGTTGGGAACATTTGTTCGTACAATGTGAATGACATCTGTCTTGTGTTTGGTGCAGATGAAGCAAGTCAAACAGCGTCAAACACGTACTTATGGTTTGTCCGGGGAGGTTATTATATGAGTATGCATTTCGATACGTCGTGAGCTTTACTGTCCTTACTGTCCATGTTCACCACACACTGATTGAGACGCATCCTAAGCTTTTCCACACTTTGAATCAACTGAGTCAACCGATTCACTAAATGATTCACTGTTTCGAAGCGCTCGAGACTCAAACACACACTGGCGACTCCTGCTGGCCAAACAGTGTAAATACAGCAAACACTGACCCGAACCGGCGGGGACCGGGGTTTATCTGTTGTTGACACCAGAGGTCTCCTGCGCATGCGCGATTCTGAGGAAACACCTTTGAGTCCAAACCGAAAGTAAAGACTCGATACTGAAGACATGTAGAGTCACATTTCGAGGACTTAAAAACTGACACAAATATCACATCACGGTAAGTACATTTATCAGCTTCTTATATCATGTCATATTATCGTAGAATGTTTTCTGATTGCTATCATATTTTAAGAGTCATTTTAGGGAGTTGTGACGCATGTAGGGCTTTAGTGAGAAGTTCATCTTCAGAGGCCAGTTTCAACAGAGCCGCTAAATAAAGAATGAGTTTAAGAACTAGATTGACCAACTATCAGTAACTTAGAGCTGATCAGGCTTACTTTTCAGACTCAAATTAGACCAGTCTATCTTTTTATGAAACTGACTTAAAGGTTGGGTAGGAATTGTCTAAAGAACTTTTTTTCAAATTGGCTTAAACTGTCTTTATATACCAATACATAATTAAAATGTAAGTACTTTGAAAAAGAGAGTATAAAAATTGAGTGACTATAGTGTATTTAATCTTCAAAAAACACAGCTCATTAATTCCTATCGGGACGAAACAAGTGATTGGCTTGCGCGACTGTCACTCTCCGTCGCCATGACTACCGCCGCTATTACTGGCTCTGCCCACGTGCGCGCAGTCGCGCACCCGTTTTTAGGTGGGAGTGAATGGAATTAATGAGCTGTTTATTGAAGATTAAATACACTAGAGTCACTCAATTTTTTATACTCTCTATTTCAGAGTACTTGCATTTTAATTATGTATTGGTATATAAAGACAGTTTAAACAAATTTGAATAAAAGTTTTTTTTAGACAATTCTGACCTACCCTACCTTTTAAATGTTTTGACCAGTCTTGAAGAAACAACTAAACTGCCCTGTAAAACTAGTCTAAGCAGTTTCTGCAACTGGCGACAGGGATTATAATCATCCCTGATTATAGATCAGATCTATGATTCTGCTTTTAGTTGAGATTCATTTAGTTAGCCTACTTATGGTTTGTCCGGGGAGGTTATTATATGAGTGGGCATTTGACTGGCATTGCTGGGTCAGTCTGTATATCTATGCAAATATTCAAATTTATTTGTACAGCGCTATTTAAAATACATAGAGTTTCAGAGCAGCTTTACAGAACATGCGTTTATATTACAAAGCTAAGTGTTCGCTAGGAAACTAATCGCTATATGCCATTACTCATCTCATACATTTCCACATGTGTGTTTAGTTAGGTGAAGTCTGTTGCTGTGGAACGGTGTGCGAGAGGGTTTGAATGTCCTATCTGAGCCCTTCATGTGGTCACAAATTAATAGAGGATGAATGCAATTTAATGCTGGCTCCTGGTTGTCTTTTAAAAAAAATTTTTTTTTTTAGCATAAACCTGTATTAGTCATTTAAGAGAAACGCAGATACGTGCAGATTAATAATTGTAGCCTACAATTAAGAATAAAACATACATAATACACTTTTTAAGGTAAAATATGTTATTTTATTTACATTTACATTTATGCATTTAGCAGACGCTTTTATCCAAAGCGACTTACAAATGAGAACAATAGAAGCAGTTAAACTAACAGTAGGACAACAAAATGCAAGTGCTATGACCCTTCTCAGTTTAATCTAACGCAGAACTTTTTTCTTTTTTTTTGTAACTTTATAGAATAGAATTGAGTAGTAGAGAAAGTGTTAGTATTACTGGATCAAGTGCTGTCGAAAAAGAAGCGTCTTCAGCCGTTTCTTAAAAGTGGCTATGGACTCAGCCGCTCTGGTTGAGTTAGGCAGATCATTCCTCCAGCAGGGAACAGTCATGGTAAAGGTCCGAGAAAGAGACTTTGTGTCTCTTTGAGATGGCACCACAAGACGCCGTTCACTTGCAGAGCGCTAGTTCCTGGATGGCACATAAGTCTGAAGTAAAGAGTTAAAGTAAAAGGAAGCATTGCCAGTGGTTGTTCTGTAGGCAAACGTCAGAGACTTGAATTTGATGCGAGCGGCAACTGGCAACCAGTGCAATTTTGTGAGGAGAGGAGTGACATGTGCCCTTTTCGGCTCGTTAAAGACCACTCTAGCTGCGGCGTTCTGGATCAGTTGCAGAGGTTTGACTGTGCAAGCTGGAAGACCTGCCAGGAGAGTGTTACAATATAAGTCTGGATAAAACAAGCGCTTGGACAAGGAGTTGAGTAGCATGTTCTGATAGGAAGGGTCTGATCCTCCTAATGTTATACAAGGCAAATCTACATGACCGGGCAGTGCTAGCAATGTGGTCTGTGAAGTTCAATTGATCATCAATTACCACACCAAGGTTCCTGGCTGACCTAGATGGAGTTATGGATGATGACACTAGCTGAATGGAGAAGTTGTGAGGTAGTGTTGGGTTGGCCGGGACCACGAGTAGCTCTGTCTTCGCAAGGTTTAGTTGAAGGTGGTGGTCCTTCATCCAGCCAGAAGTGTCTGTCTGTCAGGCTGAGATGCGATCGGCTACCGTCGGATCGTCTGGCTGGAATGAGAGGTAGAGTTGTGTGTCATCAGCGTAGCAGTGATAGGAAAAGCCATGTTTCTGAATCACAGATCCTAGTGATGTCATGTAGATGGAGAAGAGAAGCGGTCCCAGCACTGAGCCCTGAGACACTCCAGTAGCTAGAGGTCTTAGACACCATGCCCCTCCACTATACCCTAAAGGATATACCTGAGAGGTAAGACTTGAACCACTGGAGTGCGGTTCCCGAGATGCCCTTCATCTTTAGGATTGACTGGAGGATCTGGTGGTTAACTGTGTCGAAGGCAGCAGACAGGTTTCACATTTTATGGTTTCATTTTACCATTTTATGGTTTCACATACAGATTTGCTTGCTGTGTGTGTATATAGTAGTCCAAATTTGAAGTGGATTAAAAAAGTTCATCAAAGTTGTCCTCAGACAAGAATGTGTATTGTTAAAAATGAATGTATAACTTTGATGGAAGGTTTTGATCCACTTCAGATGTTGACTATACTGTATATATTTATAAATACATAAACAAAAGAAACATCCTCTCACTTTCAACAGCTTTTATTTCCAGCACATAAAATGCTTCAACCACTGAGACAACAAGATAAAACACATTTCACAGACTTTTTTTGACAAACAGAAATGGAGTAATGATTCGCTGAACAAATGGGGTCAATATCAATCCTCAAGTTCTGGAATACATCTCATACAGTGTGTGCAGAAATTATTAGGCACGTTGCTTTAATGAAAAAAAAATAAATAAAAAAAATTATATATATATATATATATATTTCAGGCACATTTTACCAATTCCAAACCACATTAATCTTAATATCTACAATTCATTTTGTATTTAATCATTTGTAAGTGATATATAATTGATCATCAAGGCTGGAAATGAAAAACACCTTATATTCAGAATTAATAAGTGTGCAGAATAATTAAGCATGTTTTCTTTTACAGATAAAATAAGCCAAAAAAGAGAGGTAAAGAATCCTAAAAATGCTGAAGTGTAGTAAAATACACAGAAGAGTGTAGAAAATAAAACTGAAAATGTGGAAACAGGAAAATGTCCAAAAATGTCCCCTTAGGCCTGATCTATATCTGTCCCAGGGGCCAGGGCCGTCTACGGATTTTCCTGCTAAGACAAAAGCTGAGATAAAACTCGCCCTGCAATAAAGCAATAAAACACACCCTGGACAGAAGATCCCACAGACAGAGCACATTGTCCTGTCCAAAATTTTCTCCTTCCTCCTCTCTGCATCCCCCTCTCCCTCCTCCCTTCCTCTCTCCCTGAGTCAAGTCACCAACAGTTCACTGAGAATGTCTATATATCACATATGATGTATCTTGTGAATCTATTGTTTTTCCTTTATCATTTTAAGTGTCTGCGATTGGTGAAATTGTCTTAATTTCATTTCAATCATTGGTTTAAATAAACCAGGTGCTACCCGCTGGGGTATTGGTATAACCCTTTTGTTCTGGTCTGGGTATTTAAGGGTAGGTGGCAGAGCAGTCTTTTATGGAAGCTTATGGGTAGCAAATTTCAGTTTGAAATGCAATATGTAAAATGGCAATGCATTTCTGTATTTAAATTTTCCAATACATTTGTGCAACGTTTGGTGCAAAATGAAAATGAAAATTCAATTAAATATAGGCTAATTTACATTTGCCATTTCATACACTAGTTTTAATATGTAAATTGAATACATATTTTAACGCTGATGCAGAAGAGCAGACAGAAGCAGTGCTCATGTGGGAGACCGCAATACATCTTTATACATCTGAACATATATATTCATCAGCCATTATATGAACCCAGTAAAATGATTACATCAGCAAGAAGGAAAATGGCCTCATCTTTCTCTCTAAAGGTCATCATCAGCAATCTGACAGCGATTGTGGAGTCCATGTGTTTCGCCTCGGAGACGTTCAGTGTCGGCAAGAACTTGCGCCCATTTCTGGCGAGCGAAGCTTTTGGGAAACGCAGCCCTGATTGGTTCAGCATCGGCAAAGTATTGATCATAATGTGCTTTATATGACAGCACAAGTAATGTGAGAGAGATATGAGCTCTACTGTTGTTCATAAACACCAGCACTGATGTTGTACATTGAGGACGTTGTGACGTCGCTGGAAACAGAGTCATCAGTGTCCCGATGTGAGCTTTACTGTCCTTACTGTCCTTACCATGTTCACCACACACTGATTCACCAGCTAGAAGCTCTGGAGCGGATTGAGACGCATCCTAAGCTTTTACACACTTTGAATCAACTGAATCAACCGATTCACTAAATGATTCACTGTTTCGAAGCGCTCGAGACTCAAACACACACTGGCGACTCCTGCTGGTCAAACAGTGTAAATACAGCACAAACTGACCCGAACACACACAACAACACCTTTACAAACACATCACAGATGTTGTATTGAACATCTAATTTAATAAATGAAATTAACAAATCATCTAATACCATTAAATATGAAGTGTCTGTATAATATCTGTTATTTTATTAAATCATAGGGTTTTTATGTGCAGCTTGGTTAATCAGGTCAATAAGAGACTATTCAATAAAACTCTTACCTTTTATTACAAATATGGCATTACAATTATTATTAATATCATATTTAAAAATTTATAAAACTTTAAAAAACAAATAGAAACTGGTTCATTGGTTGATGAATGTAACATATGTTAGTGATGGCCTTTATTTTTAAGTTCAATATTTTTTATTCTTTTCTGTAAATTATTGTCCTTTCAATTTATACTAACAAAATGTGTGAAATATGTCAAGAACTTGCTGTTGAATTCAGTCATTCTGAAGAAAATTATATATTAACCCTTAGGCTGCATTAGGGACATTTTTGTCCTTTTCATTTTATTTCTTTGACCATTTTGGCTGTTTTAATGCCAATGGTATGTAATTTGCCACAGTTGTGACTTTTTGCATAAATTTACAAATTTTGAAAAAAAAAATTAAAATATGTATAACACACACGGTGTAGAACAAATAGCACCATTCAGTACCATAAGGGACAAAAATGTCCCATTGACTCCCATTAAAACGTCGTTTAAAGCCGGGGCCGCCATTAATACATAAATCATGATTTATGTTGAAACATTCTTTCATTTTGAAGCAAAGGCATTATATTTGCTTTTTTTTTTTTTTTTTTTTTTTTTTTTTTTTTTTTTTTTTTTTATTAGAACATGTAATTAACATTACAGAAAAAAAAACAGGCATGAGTAACATAAACTCCAAGGATGATAAAATAAAATAAAAATAAAGAAAAAGAGACATTCATAAGACGCCAAATACAGATTCATAATACCTTACAATAGACATAGCTTTTGAATTTTTAACAATTTTAAGAGACTTCATTAACAGAGTGAGTTCGTTACAGAAAACCTTGTATAAAGGAGGAGATTTTGACAATCTACATTTATGAATGAAAAATTTGCCATTCAAGATGATAAAATTTACAAAATTGTGAATATTTTTATCATCATTCTCAAAATAGCAAATAATTTCCCTCACATTCAGTGTTATCATTAGCTTAATTTTAACTGAAAAAGTAAAAAAACAATCTTTCCAAAATGACTTTACACTCTGGCAATCAACAAAGAGATGATTTAAAGTCTCCTCACAGTTGTTACAAAAGGAACATTCTTTCCCAATTTCCATAAAATTAGAGAGCCACATATTAGTTGGATATATTTTGTGTAAGATCTTCAGGTGAATTTCTCTCACTTTGTTAGAAATACAAAATTTGTAAGGGAGCAGCCATGCTTTTCTCCAATTAACATCTCTTAAAATAGAATTCCAATAAAATTTCCCTCTTGGAGTAACTCTCTTTTGTTCATTAAATACTTGTCTTATATCTTTATTAGTACATTTTTTATCAAAAATATATTTACCATTTATAAAGAGATCATAATCTTTATTTTCAACTTTATAATAAGTCAGGTGGCTGCACATTAAATTAATAAGTCCAGAGGGAATCGCTTTAATTACTACAGAAAATTCTTTAAATTTTATAGGAAAATTGAATTTGGACAAAAAAGAATCATAAGAGTGAATTTTTAAAGATGAATCAAATAAATCACTTAAATACATTAACCCGTGATCCAACCATTTCTCAAAAAATAAACTCTTTCCTTTAACTGTAATCAATTCGTTATTCCATATTTTCATTCTGTGAGGAGAAAAATTATGCACAAAGCACAATTTCCAGGCCAAGAGTGCTTGCTCATGGAATTTAGACAGTTTTATAGGTAATTTAGATGGTACAAAATTGCAAGTTAAAAGAAATTTAAGACCACCGACCCTCTTAAAAATATTATGTGGAATAAAGGACCAAATTGAATCAGTATCAATAACACACCTTTTGATCCAATTAATCTTAAAAGTATTGTTCATGTCTACATAATCCAGCATTTCAAAACCTCCTTCAGATTTCTTTCCAGCTAATAAAGTTTTTTTAAGATGGTGGTGCTTATTTTTCCAGCAAAAATTAACTAATAATCTATTAATTTCTTTACTAGTAGAATCTTGAACAAATAAAGACAGCCCAGGAAAAATGAATCTGGATAAACCTTCTACTTTTGTTAATAAAATTCTGCCTAAGATAGATAAATCTCTTCTTAACCAATTGTCAAAAATCATTTTTGTTTTTTTAATCTTGTTATTAAAATTGAGATGCTGTCTAACTGTCAAATTTTTAGATATATAAATTCCTAAATATTTAACATATTCTTTCACTGGAATGTTAAACATTGAATGTTCAGAAGAATCATGCACTGGGAGAATTTCACACTTTGTAATATTTAACTGGAGACCCGAGGCATCAGAAAAAGTTTTAACTAATTCAATTGCATTCTTAATTTGAGTCTTATCTTTTAGAAATAAAGTTGTATCATCGGCCAATTGTGATATTTTTATTTCTCTATTAAATAATGTTATACCATGTAAACTTGGATTTTTAATTATATTAATCGCTAATAGTTCCACAACAATTAAAAACAAAAATGGGGAAATTGGGCAACCCTGCCTCACTCCTCTGTTGATAGAGAATCTTCTAGAAGTATTGTTCTGTAATATAACGGAACTATTAATGCCTTTGTAAAACATTTTAACAGTCTGAATGAATTTATTTCCAAAACCAAATGCATGTAAACTTTGTAATAAAAATTGGTGATCAATTGTGTCAAACGCCTTGTAAAAGTCAAGGAATAAAATGAGTGCATCTGAATTAACAAATTGGTTATAATCTAACAGGTCCAATATAAGCCTAATATTTGAACTAATATGACGCTTTGCCATAAAACCAGTTTGAGATTCTCCAATTATTTTATTTAAACCACTCTTTAATCTAGTAGCATAAACTAAGGCTAAAATTTTATAATCAATGTTTAACAATGTTATTGGTCTCCAGTTGTCAATGATCAAGGGGTCTTTGTCTGGTTTTGGAATTAAACTGATAATACCTTGTTTCATTGTTGTACTCATTTCTTTCTGTTCTAAACATTCTTTATACATGCTAAATAAAGGGTTTTCTATCAGATCCCAAAAGGCACAATAAAATTCAACAGTTAACCCGTCTGATCCAGGGGATTTTCCTTTCTTCATTGAAAAAAGAGCTTTAGAGATCTCAGCTTTGGAAATATCCTCTTCACAATATTCACTATAATCATTAGAAACTGTTGGAACAAAATGTTTAACTGATTGTATGTAAGTGCTTATTTTTTCATTGTCAGAATTGGAAGTATAAAGTTTTTCATAAAAGGAATACACAAAAGATGCTATATCTGAAGGATTATTAGAGATTCTTTCATTTATAGTTAATGATGAGATAGAGTTTCTTGTATAATTTCTTTTTTCAAGAGAAAAGAAATAACTAGTATTTCTTTCCCCTTCCTCAAACCATTTAGCTCTTGATCTCACATAAGCACCTTTAGCTAATTCTATGTATAGATTATCTATTTCTAAATTAAGAAGATATAATTTAGATTTGTCATCTTCGGATAGAGTATTTTGTTTAATTAAAGTATTAAGTTGCTCTGTTATCTCTGTAATCTTCCTAATTTTATTTTTCTTTAATTCTTTACCTCTTCTCATAGCAATTACCCTGACTTTAAACTTAAATAACTCCCACTTTTGGACAAAATTTAAATTATTATTTTCAAAAATATTTGCTATCAATTTAACTTGTTCCACAAAACAATTGTCAGAAAGTAGACTGTTGTTAAATTTCCAGTATCCACGAATAATACTACTCTTACACCCATCAAAAGAGACTGATATCAATTTGTGATCTGATAGAGGGGCACAGGTCATTTTTGTTTCTGAAACATAGTTGATTAAGTCATAAGAGATCAACCAGTAATCTATTCTTGATTTTAAAGAAAAAGTGTTATTATTCCAAGTATAATCACAACAATTGGGATTCAAATATCTCCACACATCAGAAACTTGTAAATTGTCAGTTACAAAACCAAATAAATCTGAAATTCGTGAACTATGTTTGGGTGGAAAACGGTCAACAGAATCGTCTGGAGCATCGTTGAAATCACCACCAACAATTACATATCCATTCTTATGCTTCTTCTTTAAACCTGTTATTGTATCACAAATCTTCTTAAACATTTCTAAATTGTGTACTCGAGTATTAAATCCGTAGACATTGCAAATTATTAAAGTGGAATTGTCCAGTTTAACAGTCAGTATAATCCATCTTCCATTATCTGAACGAATAGACTCCAAAACATTGCCTTTGAATTTGTTAAAGAAAATTGCGACACCTGCTGAGTGATTGGATCCATGACTAAAAATTGCATAATCTCCCCATTGGGTTTTCCAAAAATTCGAATCAGAGTCACAAGAATGAGTCTCTTGAAAAAAAAGTATTTGAGCTTCTGTATGTCTTCCAAAAAGAAATATAGCTTTTCTTTTAACAGCGTCACGAATGCCTCGAACATTTAAAGAAATTAATTTGAACTTACCAAACTTGTAATCGGCCGTTTCAAAATTTTAATTAAATAACTAGTATAGAACAAGTACCTTTGGAGAAAATCAAAAACTGAGAAAGCATGAAACATTACATCAATCACAACACTTGCGTTGATCCCGATATGTATCCATAACTTCTGACGACGGATAGGCTACCATCCACTCAGGTAATGTCAGGAACACTGATGCGCACCCCTTCAATGTAGGCAAATCCTCCTCGAAAGCCGGCCTTCTTACCCTCTTCTCTTGCACGTTTCACCAGTGGCCATGCTTTTTTCCTTGCGGCTCGTTCTTCCGAAGACAGATCTTCTTTGATGTGTAGCCCGTTTTCCTTCAGATAGTGGTTGTCTTTGGCATCTCTCCACACTATATCTCGATAAAGACGCATGGCGAACTGAATAATTATCACTCTGGGGCGGCCATCTCCTCTTCCCTGTCCCAGTCTATGAACCGAATCCACGACATCTGGAAGTTTGTGCGCGATCTTTGGAGACACTTTGGAAAGGATCTTGATAACAATATCTCGTGTGCTAACGTTACTCTCCTTGTCCGGATTACTTTCCTTTACTCCGTAAATCCTGAGATCCCATCTTCTTTTATAGTTCTGCATCCCCATACACACCTCCTTCAGTTGCTTATTTTCTTGCTGCAACGCAGCAATATTTTTTTCGAGTTTCAGAATTTTCTCTTTGTGGGACATGCTCTCACGTACCAGATCACTTACGGTGGTAGAAAGAGAGGTAATAGAAGAAGCCGTACTTTCCAAGACCTTCTCCATGGATTCAACTCTCTGAAATGTGCCGTCACACTTCGATGTAAGTTCAGCGACAGCATTAATGAGTGAATCAATTTTCTCATCAATGTTCACCTTTAATTTCCCTTTTTTTCCCGGTGGACTTTTACTCGGAGTGCATGGCAAGGATGTCGCAAATTCTTCTTCTGTGTCCATCCCGTCGACACTACATTTGTCAGTCGCCATGTCTGTATTAACCTGAGTCTTATCTCTGTTTCTTTTCTTACCCATATGGGCCTGACAAACCACTCAGTAGTAGAAGAACAACTAAACTAATAATCGATCAAATTTATCGGGGTTTTCAGAAGTAGTTTCATGTTAATCTCAAAGTTGCCTGACGACACGCTCAAAACGTGTCTGCACAGATGAACGCCATCTTGGCCCCCCTGCATTATATTTGCATTATATAGTGTATTTTACCAGATGACGTCACTACATGTGTATTCCCTATAGGGGGAAATGCACGCTATTTTCCTGGTTTCCACTATAGGGGCACTTGACTGTGCATGAAGGATTTGAATGGTTCAAAGATCTAAAAATTATGTTTCTGAGTATGTGTGGATGTCTGAGAGCGATGTGTGTCTGCGTTGACAAAAATTGTGTGTGTGTGTGTGTGTGTAGGGCCGTAATGCATGGTGTTTAGGCGAGTGAAAAAAATCACAATATCCTGAAAGTCATGTTTTACTCTCTCTCTCTCTCTCTCTCTCTCTCTCTCTCTCTCTCTCTCTCTCTCTCTCTGTGTGTGTGTGTGAGTGTGTGAGCGCGCGCGCACGAGAGAGAGAAAGCGCTTCTCATGGCATTGTTTTCTTTCGGTTTGATTTTTTTTGATATTAGATTTTAGATTGAGGTTTTTTCAAAATTGAGGGTACCGTCACCAAAACTGGAATTTAAAGGGTTAAAATCCTGAAATTGAATAAATATGTGGTATGTATGATGAGGACTGATGCTGGTTAAAATATTGAACTCAGTCAAAGTGGGTTTTTGTCATTTGTCCCTTAACGCACTCAACGGTGCCAAATATAATGCAGCCCAAGGGTTAAATGAATATGTAAAACTATGTCTAAATTAAAAGTAAATAAATATAGACATGGTTCATGGGTTCACAGAGGAAAACAGTGAAAGTTAATTCTCCAAGCCCTGCGTAAAACACACACAAACAAGCATTACAAAAAGCACAAATGATGCAGACACGTCATATTTAATGGTAGATTATATGTAATAAATGCCACTGATGAACACATGTGCAGTGTGTTGATAAAGATTGATCATTATAGATGTTTGGTCATACAGGGACACAGGTTTGCCCAGCAGGAGTTCGCCAGTGTTTCCAGCGCTTCAGAAGAGTCCATCATTCTGGCAATCAATCGCTTCAGGTGATCAGAGTTTGGAAAAGATCAGAGTTTCTCCATCACTAGTTCTCGGCCTCTAAAGTTCAGTTTGTTGTTCATCTGCGCTAAAGAAATGATATTGTGTTCATGTTATTGGTTTCTCCAACGCTCATGTGAACAAAGACAACAATCCTAACATGTAGAAAAAGCACAGAAAGCTTTTAGATATTTATTCATTTAGCAGATGCTTGTTGAATTAATCACTAAACACTGAATTAGAGACACACTCCAGTATAGTAGAGCGCGCTAAACACATTTAACATAGACAGAAACCCGCCAGAAAACTAAGAGAAGAAGAAGAGAGATGGGCGGGGTTTATCTGTTGTTGACGCCTGAGGTCTCCTGCGCATGCGCGATTCTGAGGGCAGAAACGCCTTTGAGTCCAAACCGAAAGTAAAGACTCGATTCTGAAGAAATGTAGAGCCACATTTCGACGACTTAAAAACTGACATAAATATCACATCACGGTAAGTTCATTTATCTGATTCTGATATCATGTCATATTATCGTAGAATGTTTTCTAATTGCTATCATATTTTAACGGTCATTTTAGGGAGTTGTGACTTTTTATATACTACTGTCTGTTTGTGACGCATTTAGGCCTATCGTGACAAGTTCATCTTCAGAGGCCAGTTTCAACAGAGCCGCTAAATTAAGACTGTTTAAGAACTAGATTGACTCTGTCAGTAATTTAGAGCTAATCAGTCTTACTTTTCAGACTTAAATGAGACCGATCTATCTTTTTTTATGAAACTGACTTAAATGTTTTGACCAGTTTTGAAGAAAAAACTGACCTGTAAAACTAAGTAGTTTCTGCAACTGGCAACAGGGATTATAATCATCCCTGATTATAGATCAGATCTATGATTCTGCTTTTAGTTGAGATTCATTTGCGGATTCTTTACTGAAAAATTTCAATATACGTTATCAATCCGGAAGTCGGCCATTTTGTAGTCACTGAACGTAAACATGAACTGAACGGACGTTCAGGACGTAGTGTCACCGACTACCTCAGAATATTGCTTTGCTGACGCCCACGTGCTACCGAGGTTCTATGAATGAAGGCCCACGTGCTACCGAGACAATAGGCTTGTTTGAGATCATTGAGATGAGCAAAATCTGCGCAGAATCGATCACCGGTGATCAGCGCGAGATGCATGCCGGTTAGAAATGTGTCCGAGTGCGGTCGAGATGGTGCTCGATGCAGAGCCAAATGGGAGGAGCTAGAGCTCCAGCTCCTCCCCTCGCTGGAGCTCCAGCTCCACCTTGCTAAATTTAGTGAGCGGGGATTCGCTGCAGCGTCAAATGGGAGGAGCTAGAGCTAGCTCACTGTTGCTGGATCTAGTGCGAGTTCAACCGTGATGGAAGGACAAGTTTGTTTTGATGCGCAATATGCTGGCATACATCATATTGTATTTTTCTCTAATATTTGTTGTGATTATGATTAAATATTTATCGTTTCTGTGACAAATGCGTAAACACCTAATAAGAACATTGCTCACACTGTGTGTGTGTGTGTGTGTGTGTGTGTGTGTGTGTGTGTGTGTGTGTGTTTCAAAACGGTTGAAACTTTTTATCTATGTATTATTTTATCTTTATAACGGTTTCGTTGTTTTCCTCACTTTTAAAGCTGCTTTGGACAAAAGCGTCTGCTATTATTATGTAAATTACTAGACTTAAAAGGCTGTGAAAGCTTAGATAGTGCACCCCTATTTATTTTTTGTCCACTGCATTTACGTGTGTGTTATTTGTGAATTAATCTAAATCATCTGATTTCTGTTGAGTTGTTCAGTGTTATGATACTGATACTGTACACAGCCTATTAATACATAATGAAAATGCTTTATTTTTTGTTTTAGACACATTTATTATCATTAGCCTACTTTTGCCGGTGCTTGATGCTTGAACTGCACCCAGGATTGATTAACGTGCGATATTAGTCATTGCTTAAATGAATGACTAACGTTAAAAATATTTAGTCTATCGTAGATGGCCTACATTTAATGACATACTATTTAAGTAGCCTAGTATCCAGCTCTTTACATAGACGAGTTAGCATTTTAATTACCTAATACCAAAATAAAGTTTAAATTAAGATGCTATAACCATAGGCTATGCTATTTCTATATAGCATTAGGCCTTATTCCACAAAGGACTGTTTATAAGGTGATAGGGTTGCCAACTTCAGAAAAGAAAAATGCGGGACAATCGTGGTTCTTTACAGGAAAATGCGGGACACTCAAAATATTTGTAGGGTATCACACAGTATATGTCAGTTCAGGTTCGTATGTATTTAAAATGTTCTCAGATAAAAACACATTTGTTTTGCTTAACCTATTTATGTACAATTTAATTCTAAAACGAATTTTAGGGTCACACACAAAGTCACATTACACACAAACCATAGCTCAAAATAGAATTTATCTGAAATAGAAAGCTTTTGTAACAGTAGGCCTATACACTACATTTTAAAGAAATTAAAGAAAGTAATAGCATACTTTTCCCTCAGGAAGATTTCATGTTTTCTTGCGTGGCTGGATGTTGGACTCATGATGAACAATAATCATGTTTGAATTCACCAAACTGATTTGCCGAAATCAAAACCCAGCCGGACAGTGAAAGGGATTTGCCGTTAGCGCGAGTCCGGAACCTCCGGATCGAACCAGGAGCGACCAGACAGTAGAGGATTCTGTTCGCAAATCAAACAATAATCTGATATTCGTTATGGTCTGATGCGCGTGAGTGTGGACTGTGATTGGATGATGTGGTCTCGTGATCATTCTCAAGTGTCGTGTTGCTGTTGTATCAGTCAGTGGTTAGATCAGTGTGTAGCAGTCTCTTTAATCGGGACAAGGGAGGTCCCGTGCGGGACAAATAAATTAGACCCAAAATTCGGGACGTCCCGGCTAATTCGGGACAGTTGGCAACCCTATAAGGTGATAATCCGTTATACATGTAGCCTAATAGGCTGAAGATTTTTGTATCTTCTGTTACAAAGACGAAGATTGACATTTCGTTAATGAAAAAAAAAATAAATAAAAAATAAATAAGAACATATTGTAAAAAATGAACAACTCAGGTTATGTTCTGTTAGATGTGTTTTTGTTTAATTATATCTAGGCAATGAAGATAGCCTATTAACAAATATACATTTTAATATATTATATAAAAAACATTATAGGACTATATAAAATATATTTAAAAAATGGGCCTCACTGATTAATTTTGCCTGGGGTTTATTTATATGTGGAAATAAATCTGATATTGGATGTGCATTTTGGACCTGCTGTGTGCGGACAGATCGTACATTCTGGCAATGTCGTAGGCTACGTCATTAACGTGATAGGCCGTTTCTTTAAGCTTTTTTTTCTTCTCCATATCTTCCCAAGAAACTGTGGCATATCGCTAAAATACAAACGCATATCAAGCTGATCTTTTCTCTCTCTTTTGCTATTTATCTTGGCCTCACTGTAGAAGTCATAGACATAATATACATAGACGCCCTATTGGCCGCTTTGGAACGTTGCTGCGATACGTCAACGCGTCCGCCATTTTGTGGAGGGCAAGACTGCGCTGTAATCAAATGCAAGTAAACTGCTGAGCTGCGGTTTTTCTGTATAAAAACCAAAAAAAATTACATTTATCAACCGATTTCGGTGGTTTGTATGTGGTGTACAAAAAAAGTTCCATCTGTAGTTAGTTAAACTCTCGATAGATAGACTTATATTTTATTTTATTTTTTTTAATAAGGAATGGCCAAAGCTCTGGCTTGTCATGTATTTAGCTTTTCATTCTTGGATAAGAATTGTGAACACCCCCATACTGAGATATAATTTAATTTTCACATTAAATTAAATAAAGTTTCTTATTGTGGGAAAAGCATATTCTGTCATTGACCCGATTTTAGCAATAACAAAGATAACTGATGGATCATTTATGGTAATATGATATGGTACAACTACAGTGCAATGCAAATAGTAAATATAAGATAAAGTGAGAGGTAGGCTAATAGTAAATAGTTTAGTCAATAAAATAAACAAACAGTATACAGTAAATAAAATAGTAATGAAAAGTATAATTATATAATATCATAAGTACTAATATAATAATAATAATAATATATTGATAATAGCATATAGTTTATGTATACTATAATAATAGCAGTAGAATATGAAATATCAATTACAGAATATAGACAATAAAAAATAATAGGTTAAATAGTTACTATGAATAGTAAAATAATTTGACAGCATAACTATAATAGATTGATAATTGTAAGTGGTATATTATTATAATAACAATAATAAATAATGTAAATATATACATTTTAAAATATTATTACATAGGCTATATAAAATAAAATGACGCAACCCTGTCTCTTTTTGTTAAATTTCAGTTTTTAAAAGGTATAAGAAGCTATACAAATCAAGAAATAAAGTAAACGATCCAGTCAAACATACAGCAGGCTACACTGTTATAATAGCCTAAATATATTAAGTTATGAAACTTCACTTTGCCCTCAGCCAAAACAATCTGCCAAGGAACAAATTATAGATTAATGAAACCAAAGATCGCCCGTTAGATAAACACAAGACGAATTATTCTCACTAGACTGACAGCGACGAACGTCAGAACTCAGAAGCGGTGTACGACATGCACTATAGCCGAGGCAAGGCTGTTCTCGGCGGGGTACATGAGCGCTGAGCGCCCGCGGGGATCGCTGGATCTCACAACTCCGAAACCGTCAGATAACATTTTTAAAAAGGCGCTATCTTTATAAATAAACCACAAATTTGAGCTTTAAACAACTACATTGTCGACTGAAAAACTCTTAAAACTACATTTCGTGACACAATAACAGTAGTATTTTTAAATTTCGTGGCCTTTCTCCTCTGAAAATAAAAATAGTAAATGAAATGCAACCAGAAACAAATTTTCAGTTTTGCTTGAGAAAGGTAATTCCCTGAGACCTGTTTTCAATTGTGTGGCGATTTGTAAAGCCCCAAGCAGCACAAGAAATAGGCATTTTTCTCAATTCTCGTTATGAGAGGTATGGGAAAGTTGCCCTCCGCAGTATGGCGGCGCCGTTGACGTACGATCCAGCGGCCAATAGGGCGTCTATGTATATGGGACTCATAAATTTTGGAGTAGGGTCTGCCTGCAGAGCCGGAGGCTGCATTTTCAGGACCCCACTTTTAGGACCGCATTTCTAGGACCCTAGGTTTTTAGTGACAGCGCCACCTACCGAATTAGAGGACCAGCGAAGATGGATGACAATCAGAGTGTGAGTATCAAATGCGAATAAATTTTTACAATTGCGATGCATTTAATTGGAAAGTTAACGTAGCAAACGTGATGGTGATTTGCTAAAAAAATAGTCTTGAATGCATAGCCATAGTATTTAGCCTCTAATGCTTGAAAATGAATTGTTAGCACGTTCATTTAACGGAACTGTTGCGTGATAAGCCTGTGTTGACTTATTGACAGCACAATAAAACTGTAGCATGTTCGTTCTGAAAGCTTGTTAATTACTCCTTGTTCTTCCATTTTAATTCAGTTAAAATAATCTTAATGTTTTCACTGTCACGTGCTCACAGTCAGCCTGTTTAACGTTACCCACAATACAAGTTATGTGTAGTATACGCGTCTACATGCGTCTCACCATTTTGACATGGTTTTATAATGTGTGCTTTAAATATTATATACATGTAAATGTGTATATATATATATATATATATATATATATATATATATATATATATATATGGTCAGAAAAAAAGTCGTGTCAATGTTATTTCTATTCAGATTTCTCAATTGAGATGGGCTTTATTGACATGAGTGTTTCTAGAACCTTTGTTCCCACAACATCAAAACCTTTTTTTTTTTTCAAATCTTTGAACAGTATGCAATAATAGTATTATGAACATTAATTGATATGTGTGCACTGTTTGGTAACTAAGAAAAAAAAAATAAAGTGTAGAACATGTTCAACTAAATGTTCCTTATTTAATTCACTTCTCTTTCTCTCTCTCTCTCTTAGGAGTCAGTGATGATGTTGTCCATGAAGTTCTGTTTGTGGTCCACATCATGAACAAATTTGTTTTTGTGTGTGTTCAAGTTCAGTTATTATATATTATTTTGTAAAATATTTTGTGTGTGCAAGTTCAGTTATTATATATTATTTTGTGAAATATTTTGTGTGTGCAAGTTCAGTTGTTATATATTATTTTGTAAAATATTTAGTGTGTTCAAGTTGAGGTGTGATATATTATTTTGTAAAATATACACAATCTACCCCCAGAGTCATTGTCTTCCCTCTATACTTGAAAATGTGGTCGATCTAGTGACTGAAAAGACTATAACATGATTCCTTGTTTATTTTACTTGAGTTATTATATTATGCTAGACCCAATAATTTCTCAACATTCCTAGGAACCAGGTTTAATTGCAATAAATAAAGTAGTATTTGGGTGTAATAAAACTGTAAAACTCTAATGTAGTTGAAACTGGGTGGGTGGAAATACTGCCTGGCACAACTAGGGTCCTGGAAATGCGTTCCTGAGACTGCGGTTCTCCGAGTCGGTAGGTGGCGCTGTCACAAAAACCTAGGGTCCTAGAAATGCGGTCCTAGAAGTGGGGTCCTGAAAATGCAGCCTCCGGCTCTGCAGGCAGATAATGGCCCTGTCCCAAATCGCGCACTTCATGTGGACTTTCGGTCTCGTGGACTTGAATTGCGCGTGCTCGCCGAGTCTACGAGTCCGTAGACCGTCCCATTCAGCATTTTAACGCTCTGAAGTGTGCTCAGCAGCGCCCCCTTTGTGCCCTTGAAGCGGTCTTCCGCGAAGCCCGCATAGAAGCAGGCTTCACGCACTTTAACTACCCAGGAATCCTTGCGAAAGGCCAATCAGACAGCGGATGGGAGGAGATTTCGCTCAGGGATAATTGTTGACATGGCTGAGAAGAAAATATTACGGTTTTTATTACCTAGATGTATATTTTACTAGTTGTTACCTACAGTTTATGCAAACATTATGGTCATCGAGCAGTGGTTGATGTCTCAAACATAATAATAGCGCGTTGAATAATACGATCACATTATAATTCATTAAATAAATAGAACCGAATGTCGGGGCTTTACTGAGTCATATGTAAACATAGTATGAATATTGAAACATGTAAATTCATCTGAAACTCATGCACATTTTCATTATGTGTTAAAATTATAATCTTAGTTCAAATGGAACATTATGTATTATTATGCAGCTAGCTACAACTGTATACAGCTTTTAAATAAGCATGATGTATCTATTGTCTAATGCCCAGGTGGCATGCACAATATAAAAATATAGAACTGTAAAATTAGGCTGTGTAGTTGACATGGAGATAAGACGTCGGAGCGCAAAAACGTGATTTATCCTGTCCAACAACAACCAGACCGTTATTTCCGGCGGGACGATCGAGTCTGTCCCAAACATACCTCTCAATGCGCCCTCGTGGACTCGCGCCAAGGGCCCTATAGGTCTGCACTACATGACGTCACCAAAGTGTGGACTCTGAGGAAGTCCACAAGTCCGGAGTGTGCCATTTGGGACAGGGCCAATATTGGAATTTTGGGGCATCTCGCCCGGGGGGCGGGGTTACGTCCTGCGTCACTTCTCTCATGCGGGTTCTCGTCGACCAGGGTCAGCGCGCACACAGGCAGGCACAGAACTAGCTAGCGAACCTAGGTCTTAAATCTAATAAGTTATGTTTTTTACAACACGTTTTTGATGGAAAAGTGATGTTTAATTTCCATAGTCTTTGTTTTGAACGAAAGCGAAATCAGGAATCGCGGTCTTTCAGTTTGTTTATCGTTGCCTAGCTACCAAGGGTTGTACAAGATGTTTTTTTTTTTATTGCATTACAATATAAATCAATGCAATGGAAATAACACAAAACAATGAACATGAACATGTGGGGATACAGAGAAAATGAAAGTAAATAATAACAGTAAATAAAATACAATTACAATTTACATAAAACTTGTTCTATAATACAGGATGTTTTCAAAGCTTTTTTATTGGAGGGGATTTTTTGAAGTGAAGACAATAATAACTAAATCATAAGCAAAAATTTTGCAACTAGGTTTGAATTTAAGGTATCTTGCTTTGTGGATGTGGTATTTTCCCATCATACAGAACAAGTTAAATATATCATCTAGCTTTTTATTTTCAGAGACATCAGAGTGAAAAATAACCGTACTGACAGAAATATTACATAACTGATGAAATGCAAGAAATATGGAAGCTGAAATTTGAAGCCAAAATTGTTTAGTATAAGAACATAAGTAAAATAAGTGTAAAATAGATTCTTCCCCCTCTTGGTAAAAAGAGCATAGTGGGGAAATATTACTGTAAAATTTACTTAGATATTTATTACAAGGGTAATAACGGTGAATATTTTTAAAATGGATTTCTTCTATTTTATTATGAAACAAAAATTTGTTTGGCACTGTCCATACCTTATGAAAAGTGATATTTGGTAAAAGCGCTAACCATTTCGGTTGTACAAGATGTGCTGTAGCCTTAATTACAGTGGCCAAGTCGCGTTTCATATTAACAGATGAATAGGCTTCGCTCAGTTTAAATACATCCAACCTGAAATGTCTCTTACAAACTATGATGGGACAATGAATCAATACACTGACATGGCAATGCTAGACAGATAGTCTACTTTGTTTGCACAGTCCTACCGTGATTTTCAGGTTGGATGTATTTAATAAACTGAGCGAAGCCTATTCATCTGTTAATATGAAACGCGACTTGGCCATTGTAAATAATTAAGGCTACAGCACATCTTGTACAACTTAAACCCTTGGTAGCTAGGCAACGATAAACAAACTGAAAGACCGCAATTCCTGATTTCGCTTTCGTTCACTAAACAAAGACTATGGAAATTAAACATCACTTTTCCATCAAAAAACGTGTTGTAAAAAACATAACTTATTAGATTTATGACTTAGGTTCGCTAGCTAGTTCTGTGCCTGCCTGTGTGCGCGCTGACCCTGGTCGACGAGAACCCGCATGAGAGAAGTGACGCAGAACGTAACCCCGCCCCCCGGGCGGCGATATTTTTTTTCCCAGGATGGTAGGGGAAGACTCATGAATATTAATTAGGGAAGTCATCCCTGATTGGTCCGATGACCTACCCTAACCCCACCCCTAAACCTACCCGCCACTGGGGGTCTGACGATCTACCCCTAACCCCGCCCTAAACCTACCCGTCACTGGGGTTAAGACCAATCAGGGATGACTTTCCTAATTAATATTCATGAGTCTTCCCCTACCATCCTGGGAAAAAAAATATCGCCCCCGGGCGAGATGCCCCAAAATTTATGAATCCCCTATGTATATTATGTCTATGGTAGAAGTAACCATGGCAACTGATAGAGTTACCACCATAGACATAATATACATAGACGCCCTACTGGCCGCTGGATCGTACGTCAACGGCGCCGCCATACTGCGGAGGGCAACTTTCCCATACCTCTCATAACGAGAATTGAGAAAAATGCCTATTTCTTGTGCTGCTTGGGGCTTTACAAATCGCCACACAATTGAAAACAGGTCTCAGGGAATTACCTTTCTCAAGCAAAACTGAAAATTTGTTTCTGGTTGCATTTCATTTACTATTTTTATTTTCAGAGGAGAAAGGCCACGAAATTTAAAAATACTACTGTTATTGTGTCACGAAATGTAGTTTTAAGAGTTTTTCAGTCGACAATGTAGTTGTTTAAAGCTCAAATTTGTGGTTTATTTATAAAGATAGCGCCTTTTTAAAAATGTTATCTGACGGTTTCGGAGTTGTGAGATCCAGCGATCCCCGCGGGCGCTCAGCGCTCATGTACCCCGCCGAGAACAGCCTTGCCTCGGCTATAGTGCATGTCGTACACCGCTTCTGAGTTCTGACGTTCGTCGCTGTCAGTCTAGTGAGAATAATTCGTCTTGTGTTTATCTAACGGGCGATCTTTGGTTTCATTAATCTATAATTTGTTCCTTGGCAGATTGTTTTGGCTGAGGGCAAAGTGAAGTTTCATAACTTAATATATTTAGGCTATTATAACAGTGTAGCCTGCTGTATGTTTGACTGGATCGTTTACTTTATTTCTTGATTTGTATAGCTTCTTATACCTTTTAAAAACTGAAATTTAACAAAAAGAGACAGGGTTGCGTCATTTTATTTTATATAGCCTATGTAATAATATTTTAAAATGTATATATTTACATTATTTATTATTGTTATTATAATAATATACCACTTACAATTATCAATCTATTATAGTTAAGCTGTCAAATTATTTTACTATTCATAGTAACTATTTAACCTATTATTTTTTATTGTCTATATTCTGTAATTGATATTTCATATTCTACTGCTATTATTATAGTATACATAAACTATATGCTATTATCAATATATTATTATTATTATTATATTAGTACTTATGATATTATATAATTATACTTTTCATTACTATTTTATTTACTGTATACTGTTTGTTTATTTTATTGACTAAACTATTTACTATTAGCCTACCTCTCACTTTATCTTATATTTACTATTTGCATTGCACTGTAGTTGTACCATATCATATTACCATAAATGATCCATCAGTTATCTTTGTTATTGCTAAAATCGGGTCAATGACAGAATATGCTTTTCCCACAATAAGAAACTTTATTTAATTTAATGTGAAAATTAAATTATATCTCAGTATGGGGGTGTTCACAATTCTTATCCAAGAATGAAAAGCTAAATACATGACAAGCCAGAGCTTTGGCCATTCCTTATTAAAAAAAATAAAATAAAATATAAGTCTATCTATCGAGAGTTTAACTAACTACAGATGGAACTTTTTTTGTACACCACATACAAACCACCGAAATCGGTTGATAAATGTAATTTTTTTTGGTTTTTATACAGAAAAACCGCAGCTCAGCAGTTTACTTGCATTTGATTACAGCGCAGTCTTGCCCTCCACAAAATGGCGGACGCGTTGACGTATCGCAGCAACGTTCCAAAGCGGCCAATAGGGCGTCTATGTATATTATGTCTATGGTTACCACCTAAAATGGCGGCGCCTTCCCGGAATGCAACGCTGCGGGAAAAGATCGTGACGTAACTCTTTGATAGCAAGAAAGTTAACCTGCGCATGCGCGGCCCCTCCCACTAAATCCAGCGAGGGGAGGAGCTGGAGCTCCAGCGAGGGGAGGAGCTGGAGCTCTAGCTCCTCCCATTTGGCTCTGCATCGAGTACCACTTGGTGCGGTCCGCCTTGCTCTGATGTCATGCTGACGTATGTCAAAAAATCTCTCGCGAGCGCAAGGCAGACGTGTCGGATTCTGCAGTCGAGCGCAGTTGCTCTCCACCGACTGCGCTGATCAGAAGCATGATGGGAAACGACTTGCTGACGACACAGCTTAATGTTCTTTGGTTTAAACAACCGTGATGTATTGTTCTCTTTTAAAATGTTGGATTTTAAAACTCTGATATCATGTTTTATGTGTATACGTTATGTGTGAATATTCCCAAACTATCTAACAGTGCGATTTCTATGGGTTATGCAATGTAATTTTTATTAAAAAAAACACACACACAAAAAAAACACATATGTCTGTATTAAAGAAAAAAAAAGATTGATAAACATGTATTTGGAATGGAATTAAACAAGTAGGCTACTTTGGGTGTCTTGTTCATTATATTTATTTTCATATAAAAGCAACAGAACTTAAATTGCATCCAGTTTATTAGCAACACTGTGCATGAGGTGAATCCGGTGAATCCCGCGATATCCATCTTTGATCTCACAGGTGTCAGATCCACTGCGAGAAGAGAGAACTGTCCGTCTTGCCTGCACTTTTTTCACTCCTCCTCTCACTGCAGCCGCCTACTCTCGCATACATTTCAGGCGAGGCGCATCTCAAACAAGCCTAATAGGCTTGTTCGACGTCATGCAGCTCTGCGCAGACCGATCGGCGGCTGACTTGAAGCAGTGCATGCTGGTTAGAAATTTTGTCCGACTTGATACAGCGCCGACGCCACGTGACTGTGACGTGTGCCATCAAAGTACCGCGAGAGCGATTCGAGAGTAGCCGGAGAACTCAGCCAGCGCAGCTTCTCAAGAGCGGCTGCACTGGGCTGCAGGAGGGCTGATGACGACACAGCTGTTCCACCATTGGCCGGATTCACCACATGACAACGATCACGTGTGTTTCGTGTTTATTCAAACAGCTTTAGTTCCTCTAAAGCTCACAAATCAGTTTATTATAACAGTGAACACTCTTTTCATGTAGTTGCGATGTTATATTGTGTCATGTTTATCAAATTAAAACTGATTAAAAAACGTAGACTCCACTTCATTGATAGCTTATGTTGAACTTTATTCTTGTTCAATCAGACGCTGTATGAAGCAGTAGCGTACATAAAGTATTGAATGAAAATGTCTCTGAAACATCTGTGCATTATTTGGCAAATATTGCATTTATTTCACTGCAGCTGTGGTAAAGTATGCAAACACCACGTGAGCGGTCACTACGGGAACCAGAAAGTGTCTGACTTCACGTCTCCGTTTGCAGCTCCTCCCCGCCCGCACGTGGCTACTCTCGGCTCGCCGATCGGTTACATCCAGCCACAGCCGATGTCCAACACACCTTATATGAAGTGTTGTGCCTTGTAGAGTTTCCCGTGTTTCTCTTCCCTGGCTCCATATCTTGTCTGTACCCGTATGATGAGTTTTAGCCTCTCTATTTGAAATAAAGTGTAAATTCTCTTTGATTAAACCAGCTGGCTGTTCTTTGACCACCGTAGGGCTGTTTTGAGGTTTATTACAATATCAAGTGTTATTTTACATTTGATTAGTTTAATTTCTGTATTATTTCTTAGATGATTAATAACCTACTGTTAGACCCACCTGAAAAAAATTCAGCCGTGTTTATTTCATACCTCTCTTTATTCTGTTGCATTTATTTATGCTGTTGTTTGCAGTTTGTTTATTTGTTCTTATTTTATTTATTTTATTTATTCTTTTTACTTGTTTTTTTTTATTAAAATAAAATTTAGCATTCAAGAAAAGTAGATTTTTATGTATCGGCAAATCACACTTACAAAAAATCTGAAATCGGAATCGGCCAAGAAAATTGCAATCGGTGCATCTCTAGAAATAATATATATATATATATATATATATATATATATATATATATATATATAATTATATTTATGTAATTGTTCTCTGTGTTTCCATTTGCAGGTCTGAAGTCTCTCTGTAAAGTTTCTCATTATGGGGAACAGAGAGAGCAGAGAGAGATCTTCATCTCCAGAACCCAGCTGTGTGTCTATGAAGAGTGACGGATCCATGGGTCCTCCTCCTGTATTCAGTGATGAAGCAGTGACCTTTGACCCCAGCTGTGTGTCTATGAAGAGTGACGGATCCATGGGTCCTCCTCCTGCATTCAGTGATGAAACGGTGACCTCTGACCCCAGCTGTGTGTCTATGAAGAGTGATGGATCCATGGGTCCTCCTCCTGCATTCAGTGATGAAGCAGTGACCTCTGACCCCAGCTGTGTGTCTATGAAGAGTGATGGATCCATGGGTCCTCCACCTGCATTCAGTGTTGAAACAGTGACCTCTGACCCCAGGTGAGATATAATCCAGTATTAGAGGCATCAGACTGACTTATGATAAATGAAACGGCTGGCAGAACTAAAGTTAGCATAATGTAATGTAAATTATCAAATGTGGAATGAAGATTGGAGATCATAGAGACCAAATATGCTACACATGTGATTTTGGTTAACCATAATATGCAAGTCTGAAACATGAATTAAAGAGTTTAAGAGAGAGAATTAATACATTGGCCAAACCTCATAAAAGGAAAATCATGAGATGGGAAAATTAGATGCATGTTTATACATTTCTCAAGAGGTTACATATTGAATAGGTTTATTTGTCCTTCTCAACAAGAATGAAGTGAGAGCCACAACTCTCTGTAAACTCCTTCTGGCCGTAAACCTCATCAGTCTTCATGAGTCCTGTAACCAGAGGCCTGGTTCTGCCAGTGTGTGTGAGCTTCATTTGGGGTAATAGTTGCAGTCTTCAGGGGATGGACCACAGAACTTTGGGAGAATGAGTTTGCTGGATTATTTGTGAAATATAATGAATAATGTGTATTTCTGATTGGTCCAGACGCTACCAACGTAAAATAAGAAGAGATCTGTCTATTAGTCTGCAGCCCAGATTGAAGTTGCGTGCTCAGTAAATGTATCCATTTAAAAAAACTCCCAAAGCCAAAGGTTTTTAATGTCTCAAATAAATAACCCCATTCCACCTGGTCTAAATCTTCTTCCGCGTCCAGTGAAATTGCTGCTACTGGTGATTTACATCAGTCATCGCCCACACTGCCTCATTATACATGTTCATCAGTAATGAAGACACTTCAGCACTCAATAACTTCTGTGGTAAAGCCATCTGGCCCCGGAGACTCAGAGGAGGCAGGGACCCGATTACCTCCACAGTTTCATTCATCCTAATAGAGGAATACACTCCCTGTTTCTGCTCTTCTGCCAACTTAGGGCAATTTAATGAGTTCAAGAAAACCTTTATATCTCCAGCCCCTGCTTCACAGGAAGATGTGTATAAATCCATATAAAAATGTCTAAAACCTTCATTAATATCCTCTGGCTTAGTAACAGTTATTCCTCCAGTGACTGAATAGCAGGAATTAGCGCAGACATTTCTCTGTGTTTAATATAGTTCGCCAGAAGCTTGCCCGATTTATCGCCAGATTCAACATATTTCTGCCCTGAACAATCTAAACTCAGCCTTCTTAGATAGTATATCATTATACCTATATTTCAATCTTGTTATATTTCTCAAGCCTTCATGTGTGGTCTTTTACATCATCTCTGATTCCCTCTTTTTGATTTCTCTTTCCAGATTAGCCAAATCTTTAATATTAATTGTTTTAATATATGATATATAGTATATTGCACTGAATGCACACACAGAGATGTTCGGTTTTTATTTCTGATTTCAGCTCAAGTCTGTGGACAAACGTTCATTGATGGAAAATGAACTTTGATTTCAGTGTCCAGATATATACAGGTCCTTCTAAAAAAATTAGCATATTGTGATAAAGTTCATTATTTTCCATAATGTAATGATAAAAATCAAACTTTCATATATTTTAGATTCATTGCACACCAACTGAAATATTTCAGGTCTTTTATTGTTTTAAAGGGGTGATGAACTGAGAAATCAAAGTTTCCTTGAGCTTTTGACATATAAGAGATCATAATACTATAATAATATCCTGTAAGTTTCAGAACTGAAAACTACCTTGTTAGTCCAATAAAAGCTTTTATCGAGATCAGGCTCAGCAAACGACTCGTTTTTCAAAGTGGGGATCTATGACGTCAAAGAGGATAAAACACCGCCTCCACAAAAGAAGATCAACGCCTACTTCAACACGGCCTGTTTAGCCCCGCCCACCGATTCGCCCAAACATGCTAAATAACATAGGACGACATGATGATTGCTAAACCGGATCGAGCTACTTCCAAGCAATAAACATGCTGTTTACTAAATATTGTGCAGTGCCTGTTTGTGGAAGAAGACAGTCTGCATAAGCTTCCTTCAGATTCCAGCATGGTTAAACTTTATTAAATCAGTCAATCACAATTTCCCGACACGGATCTGCCAGCAACATGTAAGTAACCATGTGTACTCTAATGCCTGATCTGCGATCAGTGATTTCTGATGTGTAATTATTCAAGTTCAGATATCTTTCTCTTAAAATCGTTCAATACTGTTTATGCATCAGTAAACGATCAACTTCACATAATTTCTCGTAGTATTATGAAAATAATCTTTTATAAAGTGTTATTAAATTATATACAGAAAGCGATCAAAGAACGATCCCTTTCCAATCGCCCAAGCTGTCAATCAAACAGCACAGCGCGAGCCGCGAGAGCTTATCTGGACACAAACTCGTGGTGAAATAATGACACTGTTACACTACACAACGAAGCTCTTACTGTGTATTCACATCGTGTTTGCATTGTGATTTGGTGTAAGCATTTGTGAGAGTGCAAAAATTGCGTTGCAATGATAAGATCTTTATTCACGCGATCAACAGACTGTCTGTCATCTGCTCAGTGCTCATCATGCTGCAACCTTTCATGTGATGGAATAGATTTAAATATAATGCTTTAAACAATACTTTTCACGATTTGTTAATCTCGATAGCTGTAATAGTAAAAACGTAGTAAAAGTTTTCGAGAGAGTTCATGTAATACTAGCTATTTCATATGCAAGCATGTCAGCCAATCACAGCAGTGGGCGTTTGCACTGCAGTCTCACAGCAGACACGCCCCTTAAAACGGAGCATTCAAATCTGAGGCTGAAATCAGGCTTGGAAAAATGGCTTTTATTTATCAATTATGACAATTTTTGATGTAAAAATCATACTAACATTATAAGGGCACCCCAGGCAACATTATAAAATAATAAAACAATCCAGTTCATGACCCCTTTAATACTGATGTTTTTGGCATACAGCTCATGAAAACCCAAAATTCCTATCTCAAAAAATTAGCATATTTCATCCGACCAATAAAAGAAAAGTGTTTTTAATACAAAAAAAAGTCAACCTTCAAATAATTATGTTCAGTTATGCACTCAATACTTGGTCGGGAATCCTTTTGCAGAAATGACTGTTTCAATGCGGTGTGGCATGGAGGCAATCAGCCTGTGGCACTGCTGAGGTGTTATGGAGGCCCAGGATGCTTCGATAGCTGCCTTAAGCTCATCCAGAGTGTTGGGTCTTGCATCTCTCAACTTTCTCTTCACAATATCCCACAGATTCTCTATGGGGTTCAGGTCAGGAGAGTTGGCAGGCCAATTCGCCTTTGGTTAAGCCACGCCCTAGAATGTAGATTGACCAATCACAGCGCAGCCAAGAACGAGCTCCGACAGAGGTCCGACACTTTTTCACAGCGCTCCATTGACTTTAACGCAGGCGTCTCATATTTTTGGTCTCGGCAGGCTATTACCGTCGTAGTTTTATCAAAAATATGGTTAAACATCCGTGTACCGCACGTTATGGATGTGCCTTGGAAACTACAAGATCTTGCTGTGTCCGTACGCTCTGGAAAGTAACGGTATGTGAGGTAGTGGGTGTGATATGCGAACTGGCAGACCTCTGTTTTGTTTTTAGGACATGGACAGATCAGGTCAAATTACCGGCTATGCATTTCATAAATCATTTAGAGACTGATTTTTGAGTTTTTTTTTGTTTTTGCTTTTTGATATAGCCGGGGCATGTAAGGCCAACAATTCCTTATTTTTGTAGAGAAATCCTTATGTTCTCCTTAATCTAATACCTGAACACAATTTTGTATAATACTCAGGACGGTGGGTCTCCGGGCTGCCCCTGTTCCTTAAGTCATGGACCTAAGAGATTCACCTTTTTGTTTTATTTCAACAATGTTCCTTGTTCTATTGTTCTTTGTGTCAGACTGGTTTGCAGTCTGCTGGTTAGTGATATCGTTACTGGTTCATATTAAGGTTTTTTTTTCTTTTCTTTTTTCTTTTTTGTTAATGAGTATAATTTATGTTGCACCATGGATCTTATGTTATAATAGAATGGCCACCTATCCTATTCTAAAATATATTAAGATTGCTTATGACAAGTAGTGGGAGGACATTATATTATTCAACTTGGAATGTGAATGGCCTAGGATGTCCAATTAAAAGGAAGAAAATATTGGGACATCTGAAAACTAAAAAACAAGATGTAGTATTCTTGCAGGAGACACATTGTTGTCCACAAGAATCAGTTAAATTATGCAGGGACTGGGTAGGACATGTTTCCTTTAGTGCTGGGTCATCTAAAAGTCGAGGAGTAGCGATATTAATTAACAAAAGCCTACAATTCAGGCTCAGGAGGGAGGTTAAAGATGAGGAAGGCAGAATAATTATAATACTAGCAGAGATACAAGGACATGCTCTGATACTCGCCAATATATATGCACACAATGTTGATCAACCTAATTTTTTCATAGACTTAGAAAGTAAGTTGCATAATATTGGACAGTACCCCATAATTCTGGGAGGAGACTTCAATTTTGTCTTAGATCAATTCCTTGATAGAAGTAAACCAACATTAAGTAGAATGTGCGATTCTGCCTTACTGGTTAAGAGAATATGTTCATCTATGGGCCTAATAGATGTGTGGAGGTTGAACCACCCAACGGACAGAGACTATACTTTTTATTCAGGAGCCCACAAAGTTTATTCAAGAATCGATTTTTTTCTAATTTCCAGCTCCTTGCTACCTGCGACACTATCCTGTTTAATTGATAGCATTCTGCTGACAGACCATGCTATGGTCAGACTACAAATGACTCCATATCAGGAAACAGAAAGATCACAGATGTGGCGTTTTAATTCATCTTTATTACAAGATGTAGGATTTAAGGAAGATCTTCGAGCCCAGATTAGGTTATATGTGGAGACCAATGTGCCCACAGCTCCCTCTGCCATAGTGGCTTGGGAGGCCATGAAGGCCTTTATAAGGGGATTTATTATTCAATACTCTTCTTATAAGAAAAAGGTCAATGCTGCTAAACTTACAGATCTAGAAAGGAGAATTAAGAACATTGAAGCTAAACTTAAAAGGAATATATCTGAACCTATTTTAAAAGAATTGACTCACCTTAAATATGAATATAATATTATAATATCCAAAAAAACTGAATATCTTCTGTTCAGGGCCAGGCAGACTATTTTTGAATCTGGGGATAAAGCAGGGAAATTTTTGGCTAGGTACATTAAACAAAAAAATTGCAAATCTTCGGTTGCAGCAGTGATGGCTGAGGATGGAAGCCTGGTAACCAAATCTAGGGAAATAAATGATGTATTTAAAAAATTTTATATAAATCTTTACACATCTGAAAACAATGCCACAGACAAAGAGATGACGTCATTTCTTAATAAATTAAACCTTCCTAAGTTGAGTGTATCACAACAGGAGGACTTAGATTTACCTATTAGTTCACAGGAGATACTTGATGCAATTAAAGCCCTACCATCAGGTAAATCCCCAGGCCAAGACGGGTTTACAACAGAATTTTTTAAATGCTATGCAGAAGACCTATTACCACTATTTGAAAATATGCTTGCAGAAGCATTTAAATCTGGCAAATTACCTTCCTCCTTAAACCAAGCAATTATCTCTCTTATACTTAAAAAAGAAAAGGACCCGACTGACTGTAAAAGTTATCGTCCAATAAGCTTAATATCTGTGGATCGTAGACTCTTATCTAAAATACTTGCAAATAGATTGGATAAAACACTTGGGTCACTTATTCACCCTGATCAAGTGGGAGAAATCAAGTGGAGAAATTCTTCTGATAATGTGAGACGCCTTATAAATATTATGTGGTCGGTGCGGGACTCCAACGATCCAACAGCAGCTATCTCACTCGACGCTGAGAAAGCGTTTGATAGGCTAGAATGGAGGTATATGTTTCATACGCTTAAAACATTCGGTTTTGGTCAAACTGTTCTCAGATGGATAGAGATTCTTTACAAAGACCCACAGGCCGCAGTGAGAACAAATGGTTTGATTTCCTCTTATTTCACACTTCATAGAGGCACCCGGCAGGGCTCTGCATTGTCGCCAGGGCTTTTCTGTCTAGCTCTTGAGCCTCTTGCGGCAGCTATTCGCAAGAATCAGAATATTCAGGGAGTTAAAATTAATGAGTCTATACATAAGCTTCTGCTTTACGCGGACGACATCTTGTGGCTTGCTTCGGACCCAGCTAAATCAGTCCCAGCATTATTGGACGTTATTGAATCATTCTCCAAGATATCAGGGTATAAAGTCAACTGGTCAAAGTCAGAGGCCCTTCCATTGACTTTATACTGTCCAAAAACTTTATTTCAGGCGGGGCTGTTTCAGTGGCCTAGTGAAGGCATAAAATATCTTGGTATTCTCTTCCCTCACCAAATTGATAAAATAATCGAAAAGAATTTGAATCCACTCTTTAATAAAATTTTATTAGACACAGATAGATGGTCACCACTATTTTTATCATTATGGGGAAAGGTCAATGTCCTGAAGATGAATTGTATCCCGAGGTTGAATTATTTGCTGCAATGCCTGCCTATTACAATACCCCAAAAATACTTTAAAAGATTCGACCAAATTTGCAAAAAGTTCTTATGGAATGGTAAACGTGCAAGGATAAAATTAGAAAGGTTACAGGTGCCAATCAATAAGGGTGGCATGGGCCTCCCCAAACTAGCCCTGTATCATTATGCCTTCTGCTTGAGACATATAGCTCAGTGGACACTGCCACCTGAGAGAGCTCCTCCCTGGTTTGAGATTGAACAGGGATTATTCTCACCACTTTCCCCTATAAATGCTTTATCTAGCAATATACCCTCCAAATTAAAATCTCACCCTATCATATCCAACCTCTGTAATGTGTGGAAGAAGTTTTCTAAAGCTTTTAATATTAATGTTTATCTTAATTCTGAATCCTGCATTTGGAATAATCCAACCTTACGTATTAATAAACATTCTCTTCTATGGAAAGATTGGGTAGAAAAAGGAATTATTACACTTGCAAATCTGTATGAGAGGGATAATATAAAATCATTTGAAAGGTTAGCAGGTGAATACAATTTGCCCAGAAATAATTTCTGGAAGTATCTTCAAATGCGTCACCTGCTAATTGCTGTCATAGGGAAAGGAGTAGAACCTCAGCAGTCAAACCTTCTTTCTCAGATTACGAAAATAATGGGTTTGGGGCATGAAGCTGCTATCTTTTATACAATGTTATTTCAACAGACAGTTACCATATCTTATGCAACAAGGTTAACTTGGTCGGCAGATTTGAACATTGATGTGACACATACACATACCTGCAAACTTGTCGCTTTTCGGCGACAATCGCCGTTTTCTTGGTCAATTGGGTCATTTACGTGAATCGCGTAGAACCGGAGAGTTTTGTTTCTCACAGTAACTGCCATGCAGGCTAGAATTGCGAAACATTATTGGATAATTCTTATAATTGACATTTCTCTGGGCCAATCGGAATCTTAGCACTTTTTCTCTTGGCCAATTGGAATCTTAGCACTTGCGTCAGAATCTTGAAGCACACAGCGTCAACTGAGCTCGGCTCGCCATTAGATGAGACGCCTGGCTACCGTGCGAGTCTAATGGAAACTCACGCATGAATTTTCCTGCATTGAACTTGTTTTAGCGCCCGCCAAAGTGAATTTTTGTCCCGCCAAAGTCTTATTTGATCGGTGAGTAATGTAGATGAACGGCTGCGTGTGTCACAGGGCGTATGTTTAACTGAAAGAACGAGAGAGAGAGAGACGGTCGCGCGCGCGCGTCGCGCGCACTCTCTGTGTAAACGACTTCACCGTCTCCAAACTAGGCGCGGTGTTGCTCTCTCCCTCGCACATATTAATCAAAATAAATCGACACGGTGGTAAAAGGTCGGAAGACCAAAGTTTCATGTGGAGCATTCGGGGATTTTTTTTTTTTTTCCTGAATTACTGCTGGATGTAAATTGTGCTAAATAAGTTTCCTTATCTTCTCTGAAAAGCGTTCCGGACATTCAGCTGACATAAAACAACACTTTAATTAAACGAAATAAAACTATACAGTGATGAAATGTTTTCTATGTTGACACAAATCTTGGATGTCCATGTCGTAACTGCTGGGATAATCACACAACGCGCATTTCGCGAACTAATGACTCCTTTGAACCGATTCATTTTAATGAATGGTTAAAACAACAGTGAACTCAGGAGACGTCTGAATCGGTGTATAACTAATCAGTAAGTTAACACTTTACAATAAGGTTCTATTTATTACATAAATTATATAAAAGTACAGTTTGCTAACTCAAGCTTAACCTTTAAAATAAATAAAACCACTTGTTTTTTTTTAAAGCATATGACTACATTTTTCCACACAGTGCTATCAAGAATCGATAAGAGAATCGTTAAAGAATTGGATCGATAATCAGAATCGTCAGTGGCATTATTATTGATAAAATCTTATCAATTCCCATCCCTATGTGAAGACAGTAAAATTATAATCAAACATTAAAGAACATGCATGTTTTTTTAATAGTTTTTTTTTTAAGAGTTAAAAGATTAAAACATTTTGCTAACATGACTTATTGTGTCACTGTCAGTCTTTTTACATCAGAGCAAAACTAGGGTATGCAGATTAACTATTATTGCTATAGATTATTCATCAGCATGCATTGATTAAATCCCCCCCCCCCCCGAATTTTTGGCTAAAGATTCATGACCGCATTGAAAATATTACCCGGACAAGTCTGGAGTTCTGTCCGAGGTTGTTTGTTTTAAATGATCCACAGATGACATCGAACTGTGGAGCAGCGGAATTTATTCAGACTAGTATAATGGTAGGAAAACAAATAATAATGAGAAACTGGAAGAACCCAGGGGAGCCCTCTTTCCAGGAGTGGAGTACGGAATTGGCAAAAGTGGCATCATACGAAAAAATTTCTTTCAATATTAATGACAGGACAGAAAAATATGTGGCGAAATGGGGAAAATATGTGCAATATATTGCTACTAGATGAGAATGTGGTGCTTATTGAAAGATGTATATTTGATTATTTTATATATTTATATATATTTTTTTGTAGTTTAAATGATTTGTATTATTTCTTTTTGTTTATTCTTTTTATTTATTTGTGTACATTTAAAATGTATCATCACTATGGGATATATGTTAAGATGTCAATTGTGAAGTTGATTACAATGTTGATTTTATTGTAATAGTGATGTTTAAAAACTTAATAAAATACTAATTATAAAAAAAAAAAAAATATATGGTTAAACGTTGTGCCTGGGGCATTTGTAACACAGATACGCGTTTCCCAGAGAGGTTGGAGGGGGGTGTCCGTTTTTTTCCCTTCCCAAAACCGATTTCAAATCCTGACAAGTGTCGTTTTTGGATTAAACTGTGTTTGTGGACGTCCTCACAGTCAGCTAAACCCCTCAAGGATCAACAAGCACACTTTTGTGTGCTCTAAGGTAAATTTGCTTTTAACCTTCCCGTCAAGTTATACAAGTTATAATGCTAGTTAGACAGTTTTATGCTGTTTTAGGTTATGATTTCAGTTCTCTACCCTAATTACGTTAATGAAGAATCAAGGTGCTAGCAAGCAAGCTTAGCGATAGTTTAGTTATCACGTAAGTCAGGATTGTATGTTTTGACTAGCGGCTGGATGTTAGCTAACTGTGTTATTCAAGATACAAACACCTAACGTTAACGTTAGGTGTTTGTATCTTGAATAACAAAGTTAGCTAAAACAAACGGTCTAACTAGTATAACTTTACAGTAAGGTTAAAATCTAAATTTACCTTAGAGCACACAAAAGTGTGCTTGTTGATCCTTGAGGGGTTTAGCTGACTGTGAGGACGTCCACACACACAGTTTAATCCAAAGACGACACTTGTCAGGATTTGAAATCGGTTTTGGGAAGGGAAAAAAACGGACACCCCCCTCCAACCTCGCTGGGAAACGCGTATCTGTGTTACAAATGCCCCAGGCACAACGTTTAAAGCCCCACTAGGTAAGAATTCCGTTTTGGTCAAACAACGACCCCTAGAGTCGCTGTGGAGTACTTCTATTTAACGTTACTGTCGTAAATACCACTCACGCAGAGCAGTCTCTTCACTCACGGCCTGATCCCCTCCCCCCTGTATACCGGTCCCTGTTCAGTCTGATGGAAGCTGTAACGAGTGGAAATAAGGTGTGGCCCCTTTAAGAGCTGCGCGCGCCCTGTTTAACTGTCCCGTAAGCGGGTTGTTTCTGTTTGATGCTCATTCTTGTCCTATTTTTGTCTATCAAGTAATGCTATGGACAGTAGAACAGACAGTTACATGAGTTCGATTGGGGAATAAACACAACGCGTTACAAATCGAACATCGAACAAGCACAGCTAGCCTCCGAAGATGTCTACTAATCAATCAACAAGAACGCCAGGTGCTTTTTAACTCACACCAACGAGTGAAAGCTTGTCCGTGTGATATACAATATAAGGTTACTTACAAGTCCAACAGCATGTGAGGACGTGTTGAGGGAAGTGAGGTAGCCTATGCCGTAAAGCAGTCGAATTTTGTAGTTCTTTTTGTTCTGGGGTTACTACCAGGTTACTACCCGAAACCCGAAGTTTAAAAGTACGATTAAAAACGATACAGACCCCGTCAGGCTATGGCAGACGTGTCATTCAACCTATTGTAAGTCGATGTACCATCACAAGAGTCTTGGAAATATATTATGAAGGTTGAAAAGATACCTAGTTCTGCTTTAACCATATTTCTGATAAAACTACGACGGTAATAGCCTGCCGAGACCAAAAATATGAGACGCCTGCGTTAAAGACAATGGAGCGCTGTGAAAAAGTGTAGGACCTCTGTCGGAGCTCGTTCTTGGCTGCGCTGTGATTGGTCAATCTACATTCTAGGGCGTGGCTTAGCCAAAGGTGAATTGAGCACAGTAATACCATGGTCAGTAAACCATTTACCAGTGGTTTTGGTACTGTGAGCAGGTGCCAGGTCGTGCTGAAAAATGAAATCTTCATCTCCATAAAGCTTTTCAGCAGATGGAAGCATGAAGTGCTCCAAAATCTCCTGATAGCTAGCTGCATTGACCCTGCCCTTGATAAAACACAGTGGACCAACACCAGCAGCTGACATGGCACCCCAGACCATCACTGACTGTGGGTACTTGACACTGGACTTCAGGCATTTTGGCATTTCCTTCTCCCCAGTCTTCCTCCAGACTCTGGCACCTTGATTTCCGAATGACATGCAAAATTTGAGCAACAGTCCAGTGCTGCTTCACTGTAGCCCAGGTCAGGCGCTTCTGCCGCTGTTTCTCGTTCAAAAGTGGCTTGACCTGGGGAATGCGGCACCTGTAGCCCATTTCCTGCACACGCCTGTGCACGGTGGCTCTGGATGTTTCTACTCCAGACTCAGTCCACTGCTTCCGCAGGTCCCCCGAGGTCTGGAATCGGTCCTTCTCCACAATCTTCCTCAGGGTCCGGTCACCTCTTCTCGTTGTGCAGCGTTTTTTGCCACACTTTTTCCTTCCCACAGACTTCCCACTGAGGTGCCTTGATACAGCACACTGGGAACAGCCTATTCGTTCAGAAATTTCTTTCTGTGTCTTACCCTCTTGCTTGAGAGTGTCAATGATGGCCTTCTGGTCGGCAGTCTTACCCATGATTGCGGTTTTGAGTAATGAACCAGGCTGGAAGTTTTTAAAAGCCTCAGGAATCTTTTGCAGGTGTTTAGAGTTAATTAGTTGATTCAGATGATTAGGTTAATAGATCGTTTAGAGAACCTTTTCATGATATGCTAATTTTTTTAGATTTTTGAGCTGTATGCCAAAATCATCAGTATTAAAACAATAAAAGACCTGAAATATTTCAGTTGGTGTGCAATGAATCTAAAATATATGAAAGTTTAATTTTTATCATTACATTATGGAAAATAATTAACTTAATCACAATATGCTAATTTTTTGAGAAGGACCTGTATAAGACTAAACTTAAACAGGCATTAAAGAAAACAGAGTGACTTATAATAAATAAAACATCAGGCAGAACTAAAGGTAGAATCATTTTGCTGTTTTCTCTCAGAATCTCCAGGAGGAGGAAGAGACAGAGATCTTCATCTCCAGAACCCAGCTGTGTGTCTATGAAGAGTGACAGATCCATGGGTCTTCCTCTTAATTTCAGTGATGAAACAGTGACTCCTGATCAACTGTGAGTATAAACATGAACTTTGAGATTTAACTGCTCCTGTTAAACTAGGAGACAAATATTGTGATACTCAAAAACACACTGAATGCACACAGAGAGATGAGTTTGGTTTTTATTTCTGATTTCACCTCAAGTCTGTGGACAAATGTTCAGTGATGGAAAATTAACTTTGATCTCGATGTCCAGATATAAGAACCTTATTGTCTAACAGAATCTCTGGTGTCAGATTGAGGATGAAGGTTTTGATGTGAAGTTAGTGAGTTTGTTCCTGGTCTCTGTCACCTTCAGCTGTGATGGAAAACTAACTTTTGAACTGAAACTGAAAACAGTTTGACATCTGTATTGATTTACTATATTTTCATTTTATTTATAGATTTAAACCTTTATTTTAATCAAATCATCTCCTTTTTTCCGCATGTTTGTTGTTTCAGCAGAAAACTAGTGGATAGAGATGATCCGACTGGAGATTCTCCTCAACTAATGAATGATGAACTACAGAGAGTCAAAGACCGACACAAAGCCAGCATGAAGAACAAGTATGAGAGATTATTTGAGGGACTGAAACTCCAAGAGAATGAAACCCTCCTGAACAGGATCTACACACAGCTTTACATCATAGAGGGAGAGAGTGCAGGAGTGAATGAAGAACATGAGGTTTTACAGATGGAGAAAACAGCCAGAACACGACACTCACAAGACACTCCAATCGACTGCAATGACATCTTTAAAGCCTCTCCTGAACCAGGACATGAGGAGAAAGAGCAGATCAAGACTGTTCTCACTAAAGGCATCGCTGGAATCGGGAAAACCGTCTCTGTGAAGAAGTTCATTCTGGACTGGGCCGAGGGAAAAGCCAATCAGGATGTAGATTTCATGTTTGTGCTTCCATTTCGAGAGCTGAACTTGATCCGAGATCATCAGTACAGTCTTCACAGACTTCTGCTGGACTTTCATCCTGAACTTCAAGATCTGGACTCAAATATTTATGAGGAGTGTAAAGTTGTGTTCATCTTTGATGGTCTGGATGAAAGCAGAATCACACTGATGTTCTCAGACGCTCAGGAAGATTCTGATGTGACTGAGACTTCATCAGTGGGTGTGTTGATGTCAAAGCTCATGAAAGGAGATCTGCTTCCCTCAGCTCTCATCTGGATCACCTCCAGACCAGCAGCAGCCAATCAGATCCCCTCCAAATACATCCACCGTCTGACAGAGATTCAGGGATTCAATGAGCCTCAGAAGGAGGAATATTTCAGGAAGAGAATCAGTGACGAGCGTCAAGCCAGCAGAATCATCTCACACATCAGAAGAGCAAGAAGCCTCCACATCATGTGCCACATACCCGTCTTCTGCTGGATCTCCTCCACTGTGCTTCAGAAGCTCCTGGAAGAAGATCCGAGTGCAGAAATCCCTCAAACTCTGACTGAGATGTACATCCACTTCCTGCTGATTCAGATCAACATGAGGAATCAGAAGTATGAAGAGAGAGATCCAGAGAAACTCCTGCAGTCCAACAGAGAAGTGATTGTGAAACTTGCTGAAGTGGCTTTCCATCAGCTGATGAAGGGCAATGTGATGTTCTATGAGGAGGACCTGATTGAGAGCGGCGTAGACGTCACTGACGCCTCAGTGTATTCTGGGATTTGCACTGAGATCTTTAAGGAGGAATCTGTGATTCATCAGAGGAAAGTCTACAGCTTCATTCATCTGAGCGTCCAGGAGTTTCTCGCTGCTTTCTATCAGTTTTACTCACATGTGATCGAGAACAAGAAATCACTGCTTAAATTTGTCTCTCCGTTTGAGCCACTGACATCAGTAAATACATTCTCTCCTTCGTTTGAGCCACTGACATCAGTAAAGGGAGTCTCTCCGTATGGTCCACTGACATCAGTAAAGGGAGTCTCTCCGTTTGATTCACTGACATCAGTAAAGGGAGTCTCTCCGTTTGATCCACTGACATCAGTAAAGGGAGTCTCTCCGTTTGATTCACTGACATCAGTAAAGAGATTCTCTCCGTATGATCCAGTGACATCAGTAAAGGGAGTCTCTCCGTTTGATCCACTGACATCAGTAAAGGGATTCTCTCCCCTGTTTGAGCCACTGACATCAGTAAAGGGAGTCTCTCCGTTTGATCCACTGACATCAGTAAAGGGAGTCTCTCCGTTTGATCCACTGACATCAGTAAAGGGATTCTCTCCCCCGTTTGAGCCACTGACATCAGTAAAGGGATTCTCTCCCCCGTTTGAGCCACTGACATCAGTAAAGGGAGTCTCTCCGTTTGATTCACTGACATCAGTAAAGGGATTCTCTCCCCCGTTTGAGCCACTGACATCAGTAAAGGGAGTCTCTCCGTTTGATCCACTGACATCAGTAAAGGGAGTCTCTCCGTTTGATCCACTGACATCAGTAAAGGGAGTCTCTCCGTATTATCTTCTAACATCAGCAGTAAATAAAGCATGGACATCAGCAGGAGATAAAGACCTTCTGTATGATCTACTAAGATCAGCAGTAGATAAAACCCTCAAGAGTAAGAATGGACAGCTGGATCTGTTCCTGCGGTTCCTGCTGGGCGTCTCACTGGAGTCCAATCAGAGACTCTTACAGGATCTACTGACACACACAGTGTACAGCTCATGGAGCATCTTGAGAACCACACAGTACATTAAAGACCAGATCAAAGATGAGAAGAATATTAATCGTCTCTCAGCTGATCAATCCATCAATCTGTTCCTCTGTCTGCTGGAAGTGAAAGATCAGACTCTGTCCAGAGAGATTCAGGAGTTTGTAAAATCAGACAAACACTCAGGAGAGTTTCTCTCTCCATCTCACTGCTCTACAATCTCCTACATGCTTCAGATCTCAGAGGAGCCGCTGGATGAGCTGAACCCCAGGAAATACAACACATCAGATGAGGGCAGAAGAAGACTGATACCAGCTGTGATCATCTGCAGAAAAGCTCTGTGAGTGTTTAATCATTAATAGCTAAATAATCCTTTTTAATAATGCACCTTACATCTTTAAAGGAGTCATGACTAGGGTTGCCACCCGTCCTGTAGGATACGCAATCGTCCCGTATTTAAAGGTAAAATGATGCGTCCCGTATCAAACCAATACAGGACGCAATTTGTCCCGTTTATTACATAGACCTACATAGTTAAATAAACAAATAAGGATATTTCAGTGTGAATAATACTAATAGTAATGAATGAAATCAATTTCACAAGATATAGTAGAGAAGCTCAGTTGCGCGTGAGTGCATGTTAGCGTCTTTTCCCCATAGCCACAGTTTGGAGAACATGCGCCATAAACAGGCGTAATGTGCAGTTTTATAAAACATGTTGAGCTCACTTATCATTCCAGATATCTGAATGGGAAAAAGGTATCAGTGGATCTGTCCTGTAACTAATGATGAACGTAAGGCGGTTTGAACTTTGCTGCGGGCGGGATTGAGCGGCTAAAAAAAACACTGCGGGATCGGGAGGTAGCCTTGCAACATGATGGAGATGTCAATAATGGCGCTTTTCCACTACACAGTACCAACTCGCCTCGGCTCGGCTCGGCTCGGCTCGACTCGACTCGCCTTTGTTTGGTTTTCCACTGTGTAAAAGTTGTACCTGTATCTGCTTCCAAGTACTTTTTTTCGTACCACCTCCGGCGAGGTTCTGGGCGAGCTGAGGCGATACTAAAATGTGACATGAAAACACGGCAGACTGCTGATTGTTCAGAGAGAAGCATCACTATTCACTGCGTCATCATTGCATGCGCAAGATGGAGTATCCTGAATAAAAAACAGCAAAAACGAAAACAAAACCATCCAAAAACAGCACACACTCGATTTCCTCCTTTATCCTGTGTGTATGTGTCCAGTATGCCGGCCAGGGAAACGAAACAAACAACCCCATGAATATCTTAATAGAAATACAAATACATGTTTTTTCCTGCGGGACGGGAGAAGACACAAAATCAATGCATCTCTATTATTGTGCGGGAATAAATTCTCAGAGTTTTGCGGGTGCGGGCGGGAGTGGACATACATATTGCGGGAGCGGGCGGGAGTGAAACACATACGTTGCGAGAGCGGGCGGTAATGGTCAGAAATTCGGCGGGCGCGGGCGGGAGCGGGATGAAGAAAACAGTCCCGCGCAGGGCTCTACTCTGACTTACAGCATTGTGCCATGACAGACAGATCTGTGCTTTTAAAGGTATAACGTTAGGCCTATTGTTTTTTCTCTTAATATAATATTCCATACATTGTCAGAGTTGATAGACAGGTAATTATATTTGTAGATTTTATTAGACAGATTAATTCATCTGATTTCGAAATGCAGGCTCAAGATATGTCATTAAGGTTCAGGGCTAGGGGCTACTCACCAATGATAATAGAAAAAGCAATAATAAAAGCACGCTCCACAACACGCTCTGACCTACTAAAGAAGAAAAAGAGGAGAAAAGACATGGTCAAAAACAATTCTAGACCTGTCTTTGTTACCCAATATAGTAGTAGTGCCTCTGAAATGAAACAAATAATTAAGTCCAATTGGGGGTTAATTCAAAGTGATCCTATTCTGAAAGACGTTTTTCCAGAGCCGCCTATGACAGTGTTCAAGAAGGCACCATCCATAAGGGACAAACTTGTAAGAAGTTATCTTCCAGGTCCTAAACAAAAAACATGGCTAGAAAAAGGGTTGTGGGGGACCTATAGATGTGGATCTTGCAGTCATTGTGAGGGTGTCATTCAAAGTAAAACTTTTTGTGATTTGAGAACGCAGAGAGAATTTAAGACTAATGGTTTTATCAACTGTAACTCTGAATATGTGGTCTACCGCCTACAATGCCCATGTGGGTGTTTCTATGTGGGCAGAACTAAAAGAAAACTAAAAGAGCGATTTTATGAACACAAATACGCAATCCGAGTCAACAACGATGATTACCCTATGGCCAAACACTATAAAGAAATACACCATAGTGACCCATCATCTTTGAGAATTCAGGGCATTGAAATTATTAAAAAATCAATACGTGGAGGTGACATTTTAAAACAGTTATTGCAACGTGAAACCTTTTGGATATGGAGCTTTAAAGCGATGGACTATCCAGGATTAAATGAGGAGATAGATTATAGACCTTTTTTGTGATTTTGTAACATTGTTCTTTTCTGTGCCTACTTACCTCTTTTATTTATTTTATTTTTTTTTTTATTTTTTTTTTTTGTATTGTATATATATGCATGAATGTGTATACATGAATATATGTATGCTATCTGCTGCTAGTGTTTCCTGCTTACATTGTGACTAACAGTTTTAATGCTGAGAATCATGTGAGGGGCGTGTCCTAGCAATATGTGCATGAGTGTATATGCATGCTATCTGTTGCTTGTTTTTTGTTTATTATTGTGACCAACAGCTTTAGTGCTGAGAACCATGTGAGAGGTGTGCCTTAGCAATATATGCATGAATATATATGCAAGCTATTTGGTGCCTGTGTTTTTGTCAATTATTGTGACTTGTAGCTTTGGTGCTGAGAGCCATGTGAGAGGCGTGTCCTAGCAATTACCTGCAGATCTTCGACATTGATTGTTAGCACCTGTGTGTTAGCTTCTACTTGTGTGTTTCTGTCATTATAAGACCTGTTTTCTATCTGCTTCATTATGCCCTGAAGAAGGCCCCATGCCGCTACGCGTGGGCATTTTAAAGTCGTCCGTTTAGGACATGTCATTTCTTTAATAAAGACATTTTAACTAAGGAGTGCCTCGGTTACCAGAGATTTTTTCTCCACACTGCACCTTAGATGTTCTACCTTGGACCGAAGAGCACCCAAATCAAACTCAAAAGGAATTGAGCACGCCATCCATCCTGAATCAAAACAGATTAATTCATATATTATAATTAATCTTATTTATTAATTTATCGTTTATAAATATTCATCATATCTATGCATAATAAATGGTGATCCTATCTGCCATACACAATTTATGACATTTTAAAAAAGTTTTAAAAAAAAAAGTGCGAAATTATTTAAATAAAAATTAGACAAACAATGAAATAATAATTTAGTCACAATTTAAGTAGTAAATAAATAAAATAATAAATAAAATCATCCCATCCATGCAAAATTGTCAAAAACGTGACTACTGGTTTAGAATGTTTTTATTATCTATATTTATAAATAAATAAATAATCAAATGTAAAATAATCATATAAAATGTTTTCTGTTGCTAGTTCACATACTTGATCCCATTTCCCATGTTGTGTCATGTTGAAATAATCAGTTCCAAGCTCTTGACACATTTTTCACAGGTTTCGTGTATGGGTGTCCCTTATTTCGCCTCACTGAAGGTGGCAGTCATGACATGGAGTTTTTACACTGTTTTAATATATTCCTTGAGGTTCACTTATACTAGGTGTGCCAAACTCAGTTCCCTAGAGCACAGGTCTTCAAACCCTACATTTAAAATAAAATAAAAATTGTTTTCATAAAATCATAGTATAAAAGGAATAGGCTAAATATATTTGACTTAAAGCTGCAGTCGGCAAGTCTGGCAGATTGGGTCGACTTAGCCAAAATGTTTAAACTCTCATGCCCCTCCCCCACTACCAACGAGCACCCGCCCATCGTCAGTCTGTGTGTACCTGATTTTCTGTGAACGCGTCCGTCTCTTCAGCATCGATCAACACCATGGACTCGGAGGTAGGCTGCCCTGGCTAATCTATCCATAGATAGCAATAACCGAGGAATTGGAAGCTTGTTAGTAGATTTTCTCTCCGCCATCACGCTTCGTACAATCTTCAGGCGAACTTCAGGCGTGTCGTGTGTAACGTGCGCGAGGGAGAGGGGATCTGTGACTGTGGCGTGTGCACAACCTGTGATTGACAGTCAGATCTCACACCCCCCTGCGCTGATTGGACCCGATGATCCGGGAGCGGTGGATTTTTGCAAAACAAATAACACGCTCCAGGTGGAGTTTAAAGCTCGGGTTTTTTTCTAAAACCACCTTATTTATGTTGTTCTGTCGGATTATAGTGTCGATTTCACTGAATATGATCAAAAAAATGTTGCAGACGGCAGCTTTAAATAATTAACAGACTAATAACACAAAAGAAGAAACTGTGTGACAGTCTGCTGCTGAGTTTGGGTTATTTTTGTGAGGCGCTCCACAAACAAGTTGACAGAAAGGAAACCGAGGCGACAGAAAGCGCATCCTGTTTGTTTTATTTATTTTACAAAAGCACAATGTTCTGTTTTATTGTGAGTGTACACAAATAAAAGTAAATACTTAGCAGTTTCCAACAATCCAACTCTTATCTGTATGACCAAAATGACGGAGTATGTTTTTATGTTGATCGCACCGGCGCCTCACGCGTGACCGGTCTTCGTTTAGCTTTACGTTGTGTGGGTAGATGAACGAGACCGGGTAACAGAAATTACTCTGGCCAGATTTTATTCTGCTTGAAAAAAAAAGACAAATGAATCAAATGTCAATGAATCAAATCATGTTTAAATAAGACAAAAGTGCATTAAAGAACAAAATTACCTTTTAGTACAATAAACAAAACTCATATCAAGCCTTTGAGACTGAGCTTCAGCACAACTCACCTCTCTTAACTCACGCTTATCGCGAACTGAAGGAGAGCAACCAGAACCGAAACATAAGTATTAAAGGAGCCACGCGCCATATTTAACAATACTGAAAAATCACCATGTAACCATAGAAACATGACAGAAGAAATCATCATTAAAAGAATAAATTAAATTAAATATTAAAAGAATAATATATTCCATAATAATAAATGAGTATATAAATATAACAAATGATAATAACAAAGGGAGAAATTTTGAGTGAAATTAATAAATAAATATAACACCTGTGTTACACGCGCACACAACATATTCCAGCATTGCAAACTTGACATCGCAGCCTGTTCATTATCAAAATAAAATGGTCAACCTAACATATAAGAAATTACATAATCTTAAATAGTCAGTAATACCATTTGTGCCATTCAGCGTGAGCACCGCTCCACTGTGGTGTGACCGCATGTGAAGAGGATTATTTTTTCCGTCGATATTTGAAAGCTAGGGAAGTACGAAGCCTATAATAAATAATAATTTAACATCCAAATACATCGCGAATATGGAAACATTTGGATTCGAATGAGAGAGTAAGGCTACGTGAGCCCAACCCCAGTTTCACTTTAAATTATTTTGTTTTAGCTTGTTTGTTATTTACTGAAATTTTTTCATTCTTAATTTGCATCCCTATATATATAGCTAGATCAGATTAGTGCAGAATCAACTTTGCGTTGCGATCAAGTCAAGGATCAAGTGCATGTGCATCATCAAAAACGATTGTTAAAGGGGTCATATAATGCCATCTTTGTACAAGCTAATATGATTCTTTAGGGTCTAAATTAAAAGTTTGTAATATACTTTAATTAAAAATTCTCATTAGTATTGTAAGAAAACACTAATTTCACCTGCTCAAAAACAGCTCTGTTTTCAGCACGCCGTTTCAGTGCATGTGTCTTTAAATGATAATGAGCTTTGCTCACCCCGCCTCTCTGTTCTGTGCGTACACCGTATCTAACACAATAACCACGTGTTATTCGTTATAAACTTGTGATTATGAATTATATTGAGAACGTCGTACATAGAAAACATGCCGTAATGTACCCTGAGTGTAAACCTTAGGCGCATTCATCGTGAAGCCTGCAGCAAGGTTTGCAAATTTCGCAAAGATTAATATAAATACTAATATAAAGGTTAATAAAACATTACACTCACATCTTCTGGAGGTTCAGCAGGAACACGTTGGTACCGATCCGTTTTTTTTCACTGACGCCTCAGTGCATTCTGGGATTTGCACTGAGATCTTTAAGGAGGAATCTGTGATTCATCAGAGGAAAGTCTACAGCTTCATTCATCTGAGCATTCAGGAGTTTCTCGCTGCTTTCTATCAGTTTTACTCGCGTGTGCTCAAGAACAAGAAACCAATGCATGAATTTGTCTCTCGGATTGATCCACTGCCATCAGCAGGATATGAAGACCCTCTGTATGATCTTCTAACATCAGCAGTAGATAAAGCCCTCAGGAGTGAGAATGGACAGCTGGATCTGTTCCTGCGGTTCCTGCTGGGCGTCTCACTGGAGTCCAATCAGAGACTCTTAAAGGATCTACTGACACACACAGAGAACAGCTCATGGAGCATCAGGAGAACCACACAGTACATTCAACAGAACATCAAAGATGAGAAGAATATTAATCCTCTCTCAGCTGATCAATCCATCAATCTGTTCCTCTGTCTGCTGGAAGTGAAAGATCAGACTCTGTCCAGAGAGATTCAGGAGTTTGTGAAATCAGACAAACACTCATATAATGAACTCTCTCCGTCTCACTGCTCTACAATCTCCTACATGCTTCAGATCTCAGAGGAGCCGCTGGATGAGCTGAACCCCATGAAATACAACACATCAGCTGAGGGTAGAAGAAGACTGGTACCAGCTGTGATCAACTGCAGAAAAGCTCTGTGAGTGTTTAATCATTAATAGCTAAAGAATCCTTTTTAATAATGCATCTTACATCTTTAAAGGGGTGATGAACTGAGAAATCAAATTTTCCTTGAGCTTTTGACATATAAGAGATCATCATACTATAATAATATCCTGTAAGTTTCAGAACTGAAAACTACCTTGTTAGTCCAATAAAAGCTTTTATAGACATCAGGCTCAGCAAACGACTCGTTTTTCAAAGTGGGGAACTATGACGTCAAAGAGGATAAAACACCGCCTCCACAAAAGAAGATCAACGCCTACTTCAACACGGCCTGTTTAGCCCCGCCCACCGATTCGCCCAAACATGCTAAATAACATAGGACGACATGATGATTGCTAAACCGGATCGAGCTACTTCCAAGCAATAAACATGCTGTTTACTAAATATTGAGCAGCACCTGTTTGTGGAAGAAGACAGTCTGCATAAGCTTCCTTCGGATTCCAGCATGGTTAAACTTTATTAAATCAGTCAATCACAATTTCCCGACACGGATCTGCCAGCAACATGTAAGTAACCATGTGTATTCTAATGCCTGATCTGCGATCAGTGATTTCTGATGTGTAATTATTCAAGTTCAGATATCTTTCTCTTAAAATCGTTCAATACTGTTAATGCATCAGTGACTAAACGATCAACTTCACATAATTTCTCGTAGTATTATGAAAATAATCTTTATTAAACTGTTATTAAATTATATACAGAAAGCGATCAAAGAACGATCCATTTCCATTCGCCCAAGCTGTCAATCAAACAGCACAGCGCGAGCCGCGAGAGCTTATCTGGACACTTACCAAACTCGTGGTGAAATAATGACACTGTTACACTACACAACGAAGCTCTTACTGTGTATTCACATCGTGTTTGCATTGTGATTTGGTGTAAGCATTTGTGAGAGTGCAAAAATTGCGTTGCAATGATAAGATCTTTATTCACGCGATCAACAGACTGTCTGTCATCTGCTCAGTGCTCATCATGCTGCAACCTTTCATGCGATGTAATAGATTTAAATATAATGCTTTAAACGATACTTTTCACGATTTGTTAATCTCGATAGCTGTAATAGTAAAAACGTAGTAAAAGTTTTCGAGAGAGTTCATGTAATACTAGCTATTTCATATGCAAGCATGTCAGCCAATCACAGCAGTGGGCGTTTGCACTGCAGTCTCACAGCAGACACGCCCCTTAAAACGGAGCGTTCAAACCTGAGGCTGAAATCAGGCTTGGAAAAATGGCTTTTATTTATCAATTATGACAATTTTTGATGTAAAAATCATACTAACATTATAAGGGCACCCCAGGCAACATTATAAAATAATAAAACAATCCAGTTCATGACCCCTTTAAAGGGGTCATGACTAGGGTTGCCACCCGTCCCGTAGAATACACAACCGTCACGTATTTAAAGGTAAAATGATGCATCCTGTATCAAACCAGTACAGGACACGATTTGTCCCGTATAGTACATAGACCCACATAGTTAAATAAACAAATAAGGATATTTCAGTGTGAATAATACTAATAGTAATTAATGAAATCAATTTCACAAGATATAGTAGAGAAGCTCAGTTGCGCGTGATTGCATGTTAGCGTCTTTTTTTCCCATAGCGACAGTTTGGAGAACATGCGCCATAAACAGGCGTAATGCGCAGTTTTATAAAACATGTTGAGCTCACTCATCTCTCCAGATATCTGAATGGGAAAAACAGGTCCGTAGCCAGCCTATTGAAAGGGGGGGTTCTTTTTTTCAAAAAGTGGACCTTTTTGCAGTTTTTCTCCTCCTTTTGTATTTAATTAAGAGGTTCAAATACTTCATTTTGGTGACCTTTTATGCGCTAATTTGTGCTGGATTATCTTGCCTGCTGGTATCTTAACGAGCACGCTTTTTGATGCACCTAAAATATTTACTGCATTGTTGTCAAATTGCTTCCTCATGTAACACCTTTGTCAGTCCATACACAGTTCATAAGTTTAAAGACCACACTAACAACAGAATAGATTTAATGAACTTTACTGAAATATTAATAATAGTTCCTCTCATCATCATTTCTTGACTCTCTGTCAATGCCTCTTTGCTTGTTGCTGTATTTGTCTTGACACTTATGGATTTAGTACACTGGTCAGTTCCAATCGTCTTGGGTGCAATTTGGAGAATATGTTCACAGCTTCATCCAGGTTGACTGCCATGTCATAGTGAGTATGGATGAGGGCCAGGGATGACAAGCGGTCCTCTCCCATGCTGCTACGCATGAATGTGTTCAGTCTCCGGAGAGTGCTGGCCGACCGTTCACATTCACATGAGGTGACTGGCAGAGTACAAGCTATTTTGAGAAGCTTGAAGATGTTTGGGTAGATCAGCGCATCACATTGTTTGATTGCCTCAGCACATGAAGTTGGCCTTTGTTCTGATGGCTTGTTTTGCCACTTCAGTGTCCAGCGTTTCAGTTCCTGGTCAATCAGCTCTGGTGAAGGTAAGTCATCTTGGTAAAGTTGGACTACTTCAGAAATGTCCACTGTCACACCTGAGTTGCACTGTATAGACGGAATTAGACCCAGGAGCCTTGATGCGGTTACAGATAGAGGACTGAATCTGGATTCAAACTCCAAGATGACATGGTCTAGGAAAGGTATAGCCATGTTGCGACGATAGTAGTCCTTCACAGTTTCAGCAGGTACATTTTCTCTGTGTGTCTGCCTTCCAGCAACACGTGGTTGACTGGTAGGCTGAACATCGACCTGAGCAGCCATCCTGATGGCTTGCTTGTAGATCTGGTTGAAGTCATCCTCAATTGTCTCACGTAGCTCCTTGTAGATATTCTTGACCTCATCTACCATGCTAAATGCCTCCACAATGTCAACTGAGGTTTTTTGCAGCTTCACTGTGATGCCTGTAAGGTGGGACAAGACTTGATAGACGGTGAGGAAGGTCAGGATGAAACCGAAGTTTTGGAGCCCAGACAAGAGACTATAGGCTTCTGCTTTGTACTTGCCCTGCCATCCAGTGGTGACATCTTGGCTGTAATCTTCTGTATGGAGACCAAGTGCGATGACTTCTAGAGCCTTAACAATAAAGACGAAGGCACTATAAAAGTGGCTGTATGCGTCATGTCTTTCTGCCCATCTTGTGCGACATATGTCAATCAGCGGTTTCCTCTGTCCCATTGAGTGTGCATCCTTATGTACAACCTCCATGAGTAGTTGTTCCCTCTTTGGACTGTAGGTGAAGAATATGATGGTAGACTTTAGGGCTGCAACAAACGATTATTTTGATAATCGATCAATCTACCGATTATTAGAACGATTAATCGACTAATCGTCGATTATTTTGCCGACTAATCAGTAAGTTTGGACCGATTATTCAGCTTTTTCAATTAGTTAAAACACTGAGTTATACATATTCTAACTATAATATAAAAAAAGAAAAATCACTTCAGCTTTTGAAATGGTTGTTTTAATGATCTTTGAGCCAACTAAACCGACCCTTCTCTTTAAGTTTTCAGATTTCTGTCCAACTCAAATCACACACAAATGCTCTCTAAGCATTGGTTAAATATTCTGTTCTCTTTCAATAGAAAAAAAACAAACAAACAAAAAAAATCTGCTGCATTACAGACAAACTTAATCTGCAAACAATTATTATAAGAATAAATGAAAAAAAAAATGACATGACAATTCAGCTGAGCTGACATTCTCATTCACCTTTTAATTTACAGTATAAAAAATTAACTGACATGATATTCTTCATAACATCTCCTTTTGTAAGTCTTCATGAATATGGAACAAAATACAGGCAAGTGATAACGTTACCTAATAGAGTTACTATAATAAAAACAGCCCTGACTCCTAAACTCGATCAAGCTTTATTCTATGCAAAAATAAATCATCACATTACTGTAATTATATTATTATTATTAATATTATTGTTATTATTAGTAGTATTGCATTGTCTAATAAAGAGATTTACTGCTAACGTTAGTTATTTAGCTCCAGCTGGAGAACATTCACCTCTCACCGGCTCGTCTTGTGCCAGGGTGTTTCTTCTTTGTGCTTTAACATGCATGTTGTGCTCCCGTGAAAAACAAGTTCCGCCTTGCATGTATTGCACACTACAGCATTTTTGGTTTGAAGTTTTGTGAAACTTTCTATGCACACACCTAGCTAGTTCGGATTCGTTTGCACTTAATTCGCGCTGTGTTTTCGTCTACCGCAATAGCATTTGTAACGGCTGCATTACACTCTAGCGCTACAGCGCCGTAGCGGTCAAATCACGATATTGCAGGCCCTTACATTAGGTCACGTGAGATCAAACGACTACTCGACAACACAGATATTTGTCGACAATTTTTTATTGTCGACGTTGTCGACAACGTCGACTAATCGTTTTTAGCCCTAGTAGACTTCATCTTGTCAATCATGTTGCGCACAACTGGAAGAGCACAGGAGCGTGCAATGACCAGGTTCAGGCAATGCCCATTACAGTAAATGTACACTGCTTTAGGTGCGTCCTTCTTGATCAGAGCCTGGACACCAACATTTTCACTGCTCATGTTGCTGGCACCATCATACCCCTGGCCTCTGCAATCACCAATCTCTATGTTGAGGTGACTCAGCACATCCTTAATTGCGGTTGCAATGTGGCTGCCTGTGATTCGAGGCAGAAAGCAAATCTCCAGCAATTCCTCCCTTATATTTAGGTCTTTGTCCACAAACCTTATACACAATGGCATCAGCTCTACATTATGGGATGTCACCTCATCAGCCATGATTGTATAGATCTGTGCATTTTTGACCTCGTCCACTATCTGGGCCTGAATTATTCGCTTTCCTATCACGTCAATCATCTGATTTTGGGTTTGGGGCGAGAGGTAGGTGGCATTTCTGAGCTTTGGCTGTTCCATACGTTGCTTCAGTTTCTCATCATGGTTTGCAAGTAGTTTCATCAGGGCCAAAAAGTTTCCAGGATTGCCAGTAGAATTCTGCTTCTCAGATGTACCTCTAAGTGCAATGCACTGGCGACCACAGTATAGTACACTCTCTGCAACAGACTTGAGTATGTGCCTGTTTTCTTTGATATTGGCTTTCTTCTTACTGTCCATAAGGACAGAGATTTGGGTCTGAGGTTTTTCAACTGACTGAAGAAACAACTGAGCATTTTCAACTGCAGCCAAGTGATATGCTTTTGTTGAATGGCTGCCTATTACCATGCTTTTCTTGTGCCATTTTGTGAATGGGGCATTTACTAACACTCCCATTTGTTTTCTCTCTTTGGCATTGACAAACAAGGCACAGCACACACAGAAGAGACCATCAAGGTTGGAACTATACACCAACCACCAGCCATATTCCTCCAACCACCCGAGTTTGAATGCCCTATTGCAGCCAGCAAGGAATTGTGTTGGAAAAATGAAGCTTTTAGAAGGCTTGTTGTGGTTCCTGAGTAAATGGTATTTCTGGCCATCAGACATCTTACGCACATTCTCTAAGATTTCTTCAACCGATTTTGTGGACTGAATGAAAAATCCTATATCATTAAATATCTCCTGACCTTCCATGGCAGGATGTGGGTCCTCTTGACCTTCGCTGAGCTGTCGCATTTCACCTTGACCTTCCCTGAGCTGTCGCATTTCACCTTGACCTTCGCTGAGCTGTCGCATTTCACCTTGACCTTCGTTGAGCTGTCGCATTTCACCTTGACCTTCGCTGAGCTGTCGCATTTCACCTTGACCTTCGCTGAGCTGTCGCATTTCACCTTGACCTTCGTTGAGCTGTCGCATTTCACCTTGACCTTCCCTGAGCTGTCGCATTTCACCTTGACCTTCCCTGAGCTGTCGCATTTCACCTTGACCTTCGCTGAGCTGTCGCATTTCACCTTGACCTTCGCTGAGCTGTCGCATTTCACCTTGACCTTCCCTGAGCTGTCGCATTTCACCTTGACCTTCGCTGAGCTGTCGCATTTCACCTTGACCTTCCCTGAGCTGTCGCATTTCACCTTGACCTTCCCTGAGCTGTCGCATTTCACCTTGACCTTCCCTGAGCTGTCGCATTTCACCTTGACCTTCCCTGAGCTGTCGCATTTCACCTTGACCTTCCCTGAGCTGTCGCATTTCACCTTGACCTTCCCTGAGCTGTCGCATTTCACCTTGACCTTCGCTGAGCTGTCGCATTTCACCTTGACCTTCGCTGAGCTGTCGCATTTCACCTTGACCTTCCCTGAGCTGTCGCATTTCACCTTGACCTTCCCTGAGCTGTCGCATTTCACCTTGACCTTCCCTGAGCTGTCGCATTTCACCTTGACCTTCCCTGAGCTGTCGCATTTCACCTTGACCTTCCCTGAGCTGTCGCATTTCACCTTGACCTTCCCTGAGCTGTCGCATTTCACCTTGACCTTCGCTGAGCTGTCGCATTTCACCTTGACCTTCGCTGAGCTGTCGCATTTCACCTTGACCTTCCCTGAGCTGTCGCATTTCACCTTGACCTTCGCTGAGCTGTCGCATTTCACCTTGACCTTCCCTGAGCTGTCGCATTTCACCTTGACCTTCCCTGAGCTGTCGCATTTCACCTTGACCTTCGCTGAGCTGTCGCATTTCACCTTGACCTTCCCTGAGCTGTCGCATTTCACCTTGACCTTCCCTGAGCTGTCGCATTTCACCTTGACCTTCGCTGAGCTGTCGCATTTCACCTTGACCTTCCCTGAGCTGTCGCATTTCACCTTGACCTTCCCTGAGCTGTCGCATTTCACCTTGACCTTCCCTGAGCTGTCGCATTTCACCTTGACCTTCCCTGAGCTGTCGCATTTCACCTTGACCTTCCCTGAGCTGTCGCATTTCACCTTGACCTTCGCTGAGCTGTCGCATTTCACCTTGACCTTCCCTGAGCTGTCGCATTTCCCCTTGACCTTCCCTGAGCTGTCGCATTTCACCTTGACCTTCCCTGAGCTGTCGCATTTCACCTTGACCTTCGCTGAGCTGTCGCATTTCACCTTGACCTTCCCTGAGCTGTCGCATTTCACCTTGACCTTCCCTGAGCTGTCGCATTTCACCTTGACCTTCCCTGAGCTGTCGCATTTCACCTTGACCTTCGCTGAGCTGTCGCATTTCACCTTGACCTTCCCTGAGCTGTCGCATTTCACCTTGACCTTCCCTGAGCTGTCGCATTTCACCTTGACCTTCCCTGAGCTGTCGCATTTCACCTTGACCTTCCCTGAGCTGTCGCATTTCACCTTGACCTTCCCTGAGCTGTCGCATTTCACCTTGACCTTCGCTGAGCTGTCGCATTTCACCTTGACCTTCGCTGAGCTGTCGCATTTCACCTTGACCTTCCCTGAGCTGTCGCATTTCACCTTGACCTTCCCTGAGCTGTCGCATTTCACCTTGACCTTCCCTGAGCTGTCGCATTTCACCTTGACCTTCCCTGAGCTGTCGCATTTCACCTTGACCTTCCCTGAGCTGTCGCATTTCACCTTGACCTTCGCTGAGCTGTCGCATTTCACCTTGACCTTCCCTGAGCTGTCGCATTTCACCTTGACCTTCCCTGAGCTGTCGCATTTCACCTTGACCTTCCCTGAGCTGTCGCATTTCACCTTGACCTTCCCTGAGCTGTCGCATTTCACCTTGACCTTCCCTGAGCTGTCGCATTTCACCTTGACCTTCGCTGAGCTGTCGCATTTCACCTTGACCTTCCCTGAGCTGTCGCATTTCACCTTGACCTTCCCTGAGCTGTCGCATTTCACCTTGACCTTCGCTGAGCTGTCGCATTTCACCTTGACCTTCCCTGAGCTGTCGCATTTCACCTTGACCTTCCCTGAGCTGTCGCATTTCACCTTGACCTTCCCTGAGCTGTCGCATTTCACCTTGACCTTCCCTGAGCTGTCGCATTTCACCTTGACCTTCCCTGAGCTGTCGCATTTCACCTTGACCTTCGCTGAGCTGTCGCATTTCACCTTGACCTTCGCTGAGCTGTCGCATTTCACCTTGACCTTCGCTGAGCTGTCGCATTTCACCTTGACCTTCCCTGAGCTGTCGCATTTCACCTTGACCTTCCCTGAGCTGTCGCATTTCACCTTGACCTTCCCTGAGCTGTCGCATTTCACCTTGACCTTCGCTGAGCTGTCGCATTTCACCTTGACCTTCCCTGAGCTGTCGCATTTCACCTTGACCTTCCCTGAGCTGTCGCATTTCACCTTGACCTTCCCTGAGCTGTCGCATTTCACCTTGACCTTCCCTGAGCTGTCGCATTTCACCTTGACCTTCCCTGAGCTGTCGCATTTCACCTTGACCTTCCCTGAGCTGTCGCATTTCACCTTGACCTTCCCTGAGCTGTCGCATTTCACCTTGACCTTCCCTGAGCTGTCGCATTTCACCTTGACCTTCGCTGAGCTGTCGCATTTCACCTTGACCTTCCCTGAGCTGTCGCATTTCACCTTGACCCTGAGCTGTCGCATTTCACCTTGACCTTCCCTGAGCTGTCGCATTTCACCTTGACCTTCGCTGAGCTGTCGCATTTCACCTTGACCTTCGCTGAGCTGTCGCATTTCACCTTGACCTTCGCTGAGCTGTCGCATTTCACCTTGACCTTCCCTGAGCTGTCGCATTTCACCTTGACCTTCGCTGAGCTGTCGCATTTCACCTTGACCTTCGCTGAGCTGTCGCATTTCACCTTGACCTTCCCTGAGCTGTTGTGAATCATCTGTAAATATACAGTATACGCATTGGTCAGTGATGTAGTGTAAAGTGAATCCAACTGTTTCATTATCTGAAATACACTTGTATGTTATTTGGCATGGATAACCATAACTTCCCTACAAAAAAATCACCACAAAGTTATATGTTCCTGTTATTCAGTAACATTGGGCTTCATACTTTTTGGAAGACAAACAAGGTACATTTAAAAAAAAAAAAGATATTAATAACAAAAAAAAAAAAACTATAGTTTCACATTTTATATGTATGATTAGAAGCAGTTTAGCCTAGCCTATAACATAAATTAAAAATATTTTGGTGTTTTTATCATTTTGTGGTTTATAGATCTTTAGAAAATTCACTGTATAACAGGAACAACCTCAACTACCTTCTGCTCCAGTGGGGTTGACGACTGTTAGCTATAAAATGTTACAGGTTATGTAGTAAATATAACAACCTTACCCTGTTTGCCAGTTTTTTTGAACATATGTTCAATATTCTGCGACAATGACGCTGCTGCCTGCTTTCTCTTCCGTCTCTCCTGCTCTTTTCGGCCCATACTCACTATTTGGTTGTACCGCCTGACATAAAAACAGTCAAAACACCTTTTTTTGAAGCTTTCATTAGATGTATGTACATACAACTTCACTCAACTAGTACATACTCGTGACGTCATACATTCTCACACTATCAGTGAATCGGCGCAAAATAAACTCATAACAGTTAATAAATAAAGAATAACATGACACGCATACAGGGCTGCCAACTTTTGAGTTTAGCTTGGAGTGAGATTTTTTTTTTAGGTATGTAAAAACAAATATTGCATCACAATAAGTGTAATTGTGATTGTCAAAACATTTGGTTTTATGAAGTTTAGTGACAACATTTTGCAATGTTTACATTGTACAATGACTGGTAGGATACAGTTTTTATTATTACTTGACAAAATTTTCAAGATTTTAATTCCGTTCTTGTGATTTGATTCCGATTTTGATTCAATATTGACTAATTTGGATACAAGTTTATTTTAAATTCTATTTAAAAAAATAAACTCGCCTAATGCTGTAAACATAGTGGGCCCAATCTGCTGGTATTATTAAAGGTTAAAAATAACAAATTCAATTAAATATAATGCAGTTTTCGTTATAATAACAATTTAATGACATAAGTAAAAATATAATAAATATGTAATATAGTTCTCAGCAAAATCTCCTCTCTAGCTATTTGTATAAATTAACATGCTATGGTCATTAAATGGCTTTCCTGAGGTAAATGTAACATTATGTGACATAATTGTTCTCCTTTTATTATATTGACCTCTTTCTGTGGTTGGAAAAACACTAATTGGTCGATATTAAGTATACTTTCGTTAAGTTGTACTGCATCTTTAAATAACGTAAACAAGTAACAGATGATCGGTTCACGTGCACTTGAACTGAGGCGCTCAGCGATCTGTCACGTCACATTTACACGCGCCAAACGGATTTTTGTCTGAATTTCGTAATAAAATTGACGGAATCTAAGAGCTGAGAATTAGTTTAATATTAACAGTACCTCTTTGCTCCGCAATTTTTCTGTGCGTGAGAAAATGGATGTGTGGCGTGAGAGCGAAAAGTGTCTTGAAAAGTGTCAATTGCGTGAGTCTCACGCTCAATCTCAATGCGTGAGAGTTGGCAGCCCATAAAAACCACTCAGCATCACCTAACCATGAACTCAGAACGGATCATTAACGCTACAGACATAACACTCTCACATACTAGGCATCGTAAATCAATTAATATACTAATCATTCCAGATAATTTACCTCAAGCGGTCTGCTTTGAAGTTCTCAGAGGAATAAAAGACGCGCACCGAAGGAGAAGCATTTCCATTGGCTCCAGTCTGCCGGTATTGGCCAATCACAAGTCGATATTGCACAGCCAATATCACTGAATATCCCACTATGTTTTATTATTATAATTACGCTACGTTTATATTGATATTATATTGTAGACTATTGAGTGGATAAAATATAGAAATCCTTTTAATTAAAAATATATATATAACCCCTCCCCCCATCATTCAGAGGCGATGCTTCTTCACGTTGCTTTGAAAAGTGAACTCTCTCTGAACTGCACGCGCGGCACACACGTCCAGCTACAACAATCATATTAATTTGAAACAGCAACTTAGAATATTTGTCACAAGCATTGATTAAAACAATTTGTCACAAGCATTGATTAAAACAATAATGACAATTATCAGATAAAAAAACAAAAACAAAAAAAAAAACACTAAAATTCTGGACCTTTGGCAGTCGAGGGGGGGTTCGTTCGAACCACCCGAACCCCCCCTGCCTACGGGCTTGAAAAACGTGTCAGTGGGTCTGTCCTGTAACTTAATGATGAACGTAAGGCCAACTGCACAGTTTAATTTGTTCACGCGGTGGACTTCTGACTTAAAGCATTGTGCCATGACAGACAAATCTGTGCTTTTAAAGGTATAACGTTAGGCCTATTGTTTTTTTTGTTTTTGGATAATCTCTTAATATAATATTCCGTACATTGTCAGAGTTGATAGACAGGTAATTATATTTGTAGATGTTATTAGACAGATTAATTCATATATTATAATTAATCTTATTTATCGTTTATAAATATTCATCATATCTATGTATAATAAATGGTGATCCTATCTGTCATACACAATTTATGGCATTTTTAAAAAGTTTAAAAAGTGTGAAATTATTTAAATAAAAATTAGACAAACAATGAAATAATAATTTAGTCACAATTTAAGTAGTAAATAAATAAAATAATAAATAAAATCATCCCATCCATGCAAAATTGTCAAAAACGTGACTACTGGTTTAGAATGTTTTTGTCTATATTTATAAATAAATAAAATAATCAAATGTAAAATAATCATATAAAATGTTTTCTGTTGCTAGTTCACATACTTGATCCCGTTTCCCATGTTGTGTCATGTTGAAATAATCAGTTCCAAGCTCTTGACACATTTTTCACAGGGTTTGTGTATGGTGGCAGTCATGACATGGAGTTTTTACACTGTTTTAATATATTCCTTGAGGTTCACTTATACTAGGGGTGCCAAACTCAGTTCCCTAGAGCACAGGTCTTCAAACCCTGGGTCCCCAGGAGGATTTAAGGAAAATGGAGTTACATTTAAAATAAAATAAAAATTGTTTTCATAAAATCATAGTATAAAAGGAATAGGCTAAATATATTTGACTTAAAGGAGAACTCCGGTCAATTTTAACATTGAGCTCATTTTTTTGTACATTTGGAGTGCTGTCAGTACAGAGAACAACGACAAAAACCGGTGTTGCCTACACCGAGTTATTCTATTTTTTAAATTTGCACCCTGTTGACTTCAATGGGGCAAGTACTAAACCTGCTTTTAGCCTCTTAACATCCTTGATGTGTCATTACAAGTGCACAGGTCATGTGAGTGATTCCTTCAGAGTGAACACGGGTGAGTCTGACTGCAGTAGATGTGAAAGAAATGTATAAAAATGATGTTATTTAAGCCAGCGCAAATACCTGTATTTTCTTCCTGTTTTCGGGTGAAGTCCAAAGTAGTCGATTGCCGAGTTCACGCGCATAGGTTTAGTACCTATGATCACGCACGTAAACTCGGCAATCGACTACTTTGGACTTCACCCGAAAACAGGAAGAAAATACAGGTATTTGCGCTGGCTTAAATAACATCATTTTTATACATTTCTGACAGTCAGATTCACTCGTGTTCACTCTGAAGGAATCACTCACACAAATCAATAAAATGAAATCACACTGCCCGAACAACTTTTAAAACAAAGAGCAGCTTGTAATAAAAAAAAAGTGCAGATAGACCCACAACACTCAACCGAAGTTAAATTAACAAACATTCATATTATAAAATTGTTGCAAGGAAATAGTCCTAAATAAAAACTTATTCTTTCCAGTCTTCTTTCCAATGTTTTTTTTGTTTGTTTGTTTAACGAAAACCAAATAAAAATAGGCTAACTGAATCAATTAAATAAATAGAAATAAACACAGTGCGAAAAGGAATGAATGGCAAGTGGCATCAAATCTAGTCGTCAAGATTTTTCGCTAGAAAAAACAGCATTTTAACTTTGTCCGGCTTTAACAGGGCACGTTGTGGACCGACAACCTGCGGTGCTGAAAACACGCTCGGAGGGTGTGCTTGTGGCACAGACGAACTGGTACTTCCGTGCAACTCGCGACATCTGGGGAAAACGCCCGGCAGCATTTTTCCACCAGAGAAGTGGGTCCGCGTCTCCTTGTGTAACTGGCTCCAAACAGTAGGCTGTTATTTCAGCTCCGACTCGGTCCTCTACGGTGCCGATGCCGACGGGACCTGCCATTGCGTAGGCATTTTTTTGCAGCATACTTCCCAGAGTCATCTTTTTTCGTGGGGGTTTGGGTTGCGCCTCTCCCTCTTCCACTCTGATGGCCACTGGACCTTCTGCCTCTAAACTCACGATCTCAGCCTGTAATTCAGCCTTGGTCTCACCCAATGCCTCATCCGTCTCATATCCTCCACGGTAACGAGGGTCGAGGAAAGTGCATTTTCGCATTATTTTGCGCACTGAATCAGATTCATACTTGGCCTCCAGCTTTGTTAGAATTCCAGATTTTATTGACCTTGTTAGCTGGAGGTCATTTTCTGACGCAGCCAACACATTGTCCCTGCAGAGCTGGAGTATGGGGAGGATACATGAACTGGTCACATAATTTTCTCCTGACAAAATATCAGTGAAGTCACCAACTGGTTTCAGTGCTTCGTGGACAGCTTTCAAGACGTCCATGTCCTGCCAGGTCAGGGACAGGCTGCTCCTTCTGTCATCAGACAGGACGTGTCTGATCGTTTGGGCCTGCTCGAGGATGCGCTCCACCATTGCCAGTTTGGAGCCCCAGCGAGTTGCGCAGTCCTGCCGATGGATGGATGGATGAATAAATTAATGAATGATGCATAAACGATTGAATAAATGAATAGGCTTAAATAAACGAATTAATGAATAAATAGGCCTAAATAAACAAATTAATGAATAAATAGGCCTAAATAAACGAATTAATGCACAAATAAAAAAGTTCATTAATGTATATTATTCTTTTCTCTTGATAAATGAAAATGCACTAGTGTAAACTTAGGTAATCACACAGTCTGCTCGGGAACCGATGTTCTCGAGCCATATATGGTCCTTTTCAGTGAGTATATTACTCGACGGCAGGAGAAAAATAAAACAAACCATTTTTTAAACTTTTTTTTGTTCAATAAGAAAAGGTATCGAGCGATACATCGTTTACATTTAATGAAACTATAGTTTGTTAAATGAAGCCCAGGCTTACGGGCTTATGAAGTGTAGGCTGACATCAACACGCGAAATGGTGACTTTATTATTTTAAAAATTTTTATAATTTTGCTGCAATAGTATAATAGTAGGCTAGCCTACAGTATTGGTCAAATTTGCATGCATTTTTTTTTAAATAAGTCCCTTATGCGCATCAAGCCTGCATTTATTTGATAAAAAATACAGAAAAAAAAAATTACAATTAAAAAACAAAATCTATTTTAAAGCCTACTTTTAAATATAATTTATTTCTGTGATGCAAAGCCTATGCCCCTTTTTTTTTTTTACATTTGAGCCCCTGCCCCCGAGGAACTCTCTGCATGCACGTTTTATGCTTACCGTTATGAGACTATGTTCTGGGAGTCCCAAATCCACTTGCTTCTTGTGGAGTTCATGCTTACGTTGCCAGCTGTGTGAAAAGGCCCCGACAATATTACGGCATAGCCCGAGGGCGCGCTCGGTTTTTTGCCTCTGGTCATGCAATGCATTTGTGACAGCCAAGTTTAGATTGTGGCCGAAGCAGTTAAGCCACGGCCAATGCAGGGACCTGATTGTTGCAGAAACGTTGGCAGCGTTGTCAGTGGTTATGGCTGAAAGTTTTTTCTCGTCAAGTTGCCATTCCTGAAGTGCAGCTTTGAGCGCAGCAGCAAGATTGTCCGCCGTATGACTCTCAGGAAAATACGTAGTTTGGAGGCATTTTGATTCAAGTTTCCAGTCAAGTGTAATGGTGTGGACAGTCAGGGACATATATGGTGTCATGTTAACTGACGACCACATGTCAGTTGTTAAGGAATAACTGTCTGCCGCTGACAGCAGCACTTGAACATTGTCTCTAACTTTACAATATAAATGTGGGACGGCTGTTTGTGAGAAATGTTTCCGTCCAGGCAGCTCGTACTGGGCATCTAGGACCTTTACCATGTCCTTGAATGACTTTTTTTCCACTGTGTGGAAAGAGACCATTTCCTTCGCCAAGTATTTTGTCACTGCATCAGTACAGGTTTTCCAACGGACACTGTCCCTTTTGTACTTTGTTGTTTTCCTGAGGGCGCCATTATCGTCGGCTGCGTACTGGCGGTGGACCTAGATGTGGTTGGTCCTGCATCAGGTTCGAGAGGCGTTGAAACTGTTGCACTGATTGAACTCGGGCCCATCCTTGCAGCGGTGAGTGGATGGTGATTTCGTATATGCGTCCTTAGGTTCGAAGTATTTCCATCTCTCGCAGTCACCTTTTTGTTGCACAATCTGCAAATTGCCTCGTCCGTATTTATCGCCTCTCCCTTCTCGTTCGTTCGAAACCTGAAATACTGCCAAACTTCAGAAGTTGTGTTTTTTTTCGAGACCAGGTCACTCGGTGCGCTACTTGCCATCTTTCTGCCTCTCTCGCTCTCTTTCTCCTCAACGCTGTCACGTGATGACAACCGCGCATACAAATTTTTATGCATAATTTTTTTTATGGCGGTATTGAAACTGATACCGTTGCTATTTTTATATCCCGCGGTATACCATATTACCGTAATACCGCCCAAGCCTAGCATCCTGTTTGTTTTATTTATTTCACAAAAGCACAATGTTCTGTTTTATTGTGAGTGTACACAAATAAAAGTAAATACTTAGCAGTTTCGAACAATCCTACTCTTATCTGTATGACCAAAATGATGGAGTATGTTTTTATGTTGATCGCACCGGCGCCTCACGCGTGACCGGTCTTCGTTTAGCTTTACGTTGTGTGGGTAGATGAACGAGACCGGGTAACAGAAATTACTCTGGCCAGATTTTATTCTGCATGAATAAAAAGACAAATGAATCAAATGTCAATGAATCAAATCATGTTTAAATAAGACTAAAGTGCATTAAAGAACAAAATTACCTTTTAGTACAATAAACAAAACTCATATCAAGCCTTTGAGACTGAGCTTCAGCACAACTCACCTCTCTTAACTCACGCTTATCGCGAACTGAAGGAGAGCAACCAGAACCGAAACATAAGTATTAAAGGAGCCACGCGCCATATTTAACAATACTGAAAAATCACCATGTAACCATAGAAACATGACAGAAGAAATCATCATTAAAAGAATAAATTAAATTAAATATTAAAAGAATAATATATTCCATAATAATAAATGAGTATATAAATATAACAAATGATAATAACAAAGGGAGAAATTTTGAGTGAAATTAATAAATAAATATAACACCTGTGTTACACGCGCACACAACATATTCCAGCATTGCAAACTTGACATCGCAGCCTGTTCATTATCAAAATAAAATGGTCAACCTAACATATAAGAAATTACATAATCTTAAATAGTCAGTAATACCATTTGTGCCATTCAGCGTGAGCACCGCTCCACTGTGGTGTGACCGCATGTGAAGAGGATTATTTTTTCCGTCGATATTTGAAAGCTAGGGAAGTACGAAGCCTATAATAAATAATAATTTAACATCCAAATACATCGCGAATATGGAAACATTTGGATTCGAATGAGAGAGTAAGGCTACGTGAGCCCAACCCCAGTTTCACTTTAAATTATTTTGTTTTAGCTTGTTTGTTATTTACTGAAATTTTTTCATTCTTAATTTGCATCCCTATATATATAGCTAGATCAGATTAGTGCAGAATCAACTTTGCGTTGCGATCAAGTCAAGGATCAAGTGCATGTGCATCATCAAAAACGATTGTTAAAGGGGTCATATAATGCCATTTTTGTACAAGCTAATATGATTCTTTAGGGTCTAAATTAAAAGTTTGTAATATACTTTAATTAAAAATTCTCATTAGTATTGTAAGAAAACACTAATTTCACCTGCTCAAAAACAGCTCTGTTTTCAGCACGCCGTTTCAGTGCATGTGTCTTTAAATGATAATGAGCTTTGTTCACCCCGCCTCTCTGTTCTGTGCGTACACCGTATCTAACACAATAACCACGTGTTATTCGTTATAAACGTGTGATTATGAATTATATTGAGAACGTCGTACATAGAAAACATGCCGTAATGTACCCTGAGTGTAAACCTTAGGCGCATTCATTGTGAAGCCTGCAGCAAGGTTTGCAAATTTCGCAAAGATTAATATAAATACTAATATAAAGGTTAATAAAACATTACACTCACATCTTCTGGAGGTTCAGCAGGAACACGTTGGTACCGATCCGTTTTTTCTCGTTTGTAAAGCTGTCTGGTGTGAAATGATTCGCGTAAACATGAAAGCATGGACGATCGTGGGGAATCCCCGCGTCAATCCTTTGGGCATATCGCTTCAAAAACAAAACTCAGCCACTGCATCTATAACGGCTCAGATTTAGGAACATCCAAATGACTGCTGTGTTCCTTATTACATCTAAGAACAGAACACCACAATCGCGTAGACGCCATTCTACTCCAGCATATCAACAATGGCGGACTACTCTGACGACGGCTGTCACAGCTTGCTCAGGGCGGGTCTTGTGTTGAAGCACGGCTGTCAATCACAATCGCGGGAGGGGCGTACGATCTTATGACGTCACAATATCGAACGGCTTGATTTCATAGATGGTCAAACATATAAGGAGATTAAAACAAAACCACTGGATGGATTTTAATCATGATAGGATGGTTGTGTACAGGCACTGCCAACAGACATTTCAGTGCAATCAACTTGTAAAAGTGCATGTACCATTATATGACCCCTTTAAGAAAAGTGCTGAGCTGTATTTTTGTGCTATCTAGTGGTTTAAAGTAGAATAAAGTCAAATGCGCATTTAGACCCGCTTTATAGCATATACGTATTATTATGTTTGGCTTGACTTGTCTGCATGTAAATATGATGGGTCAATATGGGTTGTCAATAAAAAAAAGGTCCTTCTTAAAGGGTAACTAAACCCTAAAACAACTTTTTTCAGTTAAAGGAGTCATAATGTTGTTTTAACTTTGGTACCCAATGCTCTATTATAGTCTTTCAGGCACTTCTAAAAAAGAAAAGTGGAAAAAAAATCAACACAGAGCCCCTCAGACCCTTATTTCTAAAGGCATTATTGTCTTGCGAGATCTGATGCGATGTTTTGGCTGTCGTGGACGGTCATTATAATAATGCAAATGAGGGGCGCGTTGATTGGTTGCAGGAAGGAGGGGGGTTGACACCGCAGGTAACTTCAGCATCATTACACACTGACATCATGGCGCAAGTTGTCAATGAACCCGACCCTGCCGCGACCTATGGGATTCAACCGTACATGTTTGAGCCGGACTCTGAACCAGAGCTGGAAAGTGAAGATGTAGAGTCGATGGAAGGACGTCTACATCAAGATGTCTCTGAATGGTAAAGACAATCATTTTGACTGAGACATACATTAGGGCTGTCAAAATTGCTCAAAAATGACGTTCGAATATTCCCTCTAAAAAACACATGAATATTCGAACTATTCGAACATCTGGTTGCGCATTTTGTCAATGACGCGCATTATGTCAATAACAGGACAAATTAATACAAAGAGACATACAGTAACTACTTGTATAGGTAGTAAATTTAAGTTTAAACATATTTGACAATGTATTACCAACACAAAACCAAGTAAATAAACTAATGGCCAAGACCGCAGACCTCACTCTCGCTCACTCGCAGGCACTCTCTCTCTCTCTCTGTCTCGCGCTCACGCTCTCTCTGCGCATAACGGTTTAAATTAACAACAACAATAAGCACATGTTGAGTGCTGATCAAGAGTTTTGTGCAAGCAATTTAAGGTCGCGACTCTTGTCCCAAATATAGCAGGCTTTATTCAGTGATTGAAACAAATTTATTAACATTAATTGAAGTTTTACAGTATAGAACCGACATTGAACGCTCCGAGCGAGCTGTGCTGTGGTAAACATGGAACTTTTCTGTTTAACGTTAAATAAAATGAGGCACACAATTCCGAGAAATGTGACAAAGAAATTTTACCCTGAGGTTCATAAAAAATAAAGTGCTATTAAAAAAGAAAAAGCCTACTTACATTCTTGGTGCTTGTATTAAAAAAATGAAAAACTGACTGCAATTTACTCCATTGTCTTTTTTGTGCACTGTCAACTTTCAGCAGTGACGCTGTGCTAGACAGTGCGACTTGTGTGACCTGTCCCTCAGGCAGCGCGCGCGCCCACTCGCAAAGCAGACAGCCGCGCCTCTGCTTCCGCGGGCGTGTTTTTCCATATTCGAAATTCACATTCGAATATTAATTTTCACGTTCGAATTCCTGTTTTTTAAAACTATTCGAATATATATTCGAATTTAGAATATTCGTTGACAGCCCTAACATACATTAACATCAGTAACGAGCAAAAACGTGTGTTGATATTTTCTCCCACATAAATTTACCTTTTATTTAATGTAGATTACATTAACGGAGATGTAGTTTTTTTGATTTTTTTATCAGCTTACAGTGGTTTTGAGATTTTTACTATCATGTGGTGTTTTTGCCTTGTTTCACGTTGTGGTTATTTAGACATTCAATATTTTTCTTCTTTAGACATGCAACGTGATGTTATACTTGCATTTAAACAGTTTTAGCCACTGAGCATGGACTCCTGTACCGTCACTACTGTAGATGCTAGTGTAAAACAAAGTGGAAAGATGTGGCTAGCATTCGTAGAGTCCATTCCCCGTGTTTACTTTGAAGGTAACGTTACATACAATAGCCGCATTAGCAGTTAGCTGCTATTTGTTAACCACAGTAGAGCAATAAAAACACAGTCTTACCTTTTCAATTTCTGGCAAGTCCCTGATGGTTGGGATGGCACCTTTTCCCAAACGGAGCTTCGAGGCCAAGTTCGCCTGATTTTGCCCCAAATTTGTAAATGATTCCGGTGTAAAATGTTTAGCACACACACCTAACGATACGCCACTTGAAAGAGTTGTTGGGACAGCGTCATTAAAAATGAATTTCCTCCACTGTTCCCTGATAGTTTCGTCCGTTTTTGGAAGATAAAACACATTTGCATGTTGTTTGTGGCAGTCACCCACAGAGCATCTCAGGTGTAGGCTACACTCGGTTTCTCCATCTTTCTCGAGTCGACTAAACTGAATCTGAGGGGGAGAGGGGCGGGCTTCCCGCGGCATAGGTTTGCGGTGTCCATATTTGGTATATCCTCCCCCGTCTTGGCGTCAAGAGGGGGAAGAAATCAAAATCTCGTTTTTTCGTGCGCGTGCACGTGGCCTATTTTACAAACCCTGAGGTAAACAAACGCTTCACTTTTAAATATCGGCTTCCCGGCCAGTGTACAATCATTATGCAATCATAACATACATTGATTCTCGTGGAAAAGTGAAATTTCTACATTATGACTCCTTTAATGATCTGTAAGACTGGGGCTTTATTAATGCTGTTCATTTATTCAAGTAAATTTTTTGACATTTGGTTATAAAGTGTTTTAATTCTACAATATATGGTGTAAAAACATCTGAGTGCTGCCCTCTTCAGGTTGAATGGTGGCTACTGCAGTTGAATTTTCCTTTTTGAAGTTGTGTTATGTTTGGCTTGACTTGTCTGCATGTAAATATGACGGGTCAATATGGGTTGTCAATAAAAAAAAAAAGGGTCCTTCTTAAAGGGTAACTAAACCCTAAAACAACTTTTTTTAGTTAATGATCTGTAAGACTGGGGCATTATTAATGCTGTTAATTTATTCAAGTAAATTTTTTGACATTTGGTTATAAAGTGTTTTAATTCTACAATATATGGTGTAAAAACGTCTGAGTGCTGCCCTATTCAGGTTGAATGGTGGCTACTGCAGTTGAATTTTCCTTTTTGAAGTTGTGGTACCCTGTGACGTAAGCAGGTACGAGCTCACCACGCCCTTGTCTACAGAGAGACGTCTCAGATGCAGATGCCACCCCACCCCAGCACAAACTCTGCTACAATAATATATCAGCAGCATGTATGTAAAAGTTTGTAGTTTTGAGGTAATGACATTTATGCGTGATTTGTGAAAATACAAAAACAATTGTCACTGAAATAAGGCCATGAAACCCCTACTGATTATTTCTTCACAAGACTTTTGAAAATTGTATCATGTAGCCTAGAATATTTGCTCCAAATCTATGTGAAAATCACCCTGACTGCTCATTCAGATAAGACAATATATTGATTTAAAATTTCTAAGACGTGTTTTGTGTAAGAAAGCTTTATGCGAGTAGGCGTAAACACATCTTGAATATTTATGGCTTTTCACACCTGAGAAAGACAAAGACCCTCCCCTAATGGCCCTATCAGGTGCTATCAGGCCCTATCATTCTGAGCAACCTAGCACAAAGAATGAGGAGATTTAAAAAAATAATGGCTTTTTGATTTAGGCAATAGTTCTAGGAACTGTGAAAAGGTTCCTCCGGTCGGAAAGCGGCTCCAGTCGTAAGCTCAGAATGGACCGTGCCTTTTCTGCTGCAGCTCCGAAATGATGGAATGACCTGCTTGGGTTTATTAGACAGGCCTCTTCAATCTCTCATTTTAAATCTCTTCTAAAAACCCATCTTTTTTCTTTGGCCTTTAACAGAAGTTTACTTTTTGTTTATTGTTTTTATGGTTTGGCTGTTTTTTTGTTCTTAATTTGTTTATTATTGTATTTTATGTTTTGTATGAGTTGTTTCTCATACATATTGTTGTGTTCTGTTTTTGTATATTCTTCAGTACAGCACTTTGGTCTACTTCGGTAGTTTTATTGGTGCTGTAAAAGGGTTTAAGCATTTTTAGATGATTTAGTGTAGACAGACAATTTTTGGAATCCACTAGTGTGGACTGAGAGCATTTTGAAAAGTAAATGCTGTTTTTAAATTGTGGCTTTTTAATTTGAACACTGTAGGAGCTGAAATAGGATTACTTTGTGTATGTTATAATTCAGTATCTCATATAATGTTACTGTGACCCCATCTAGGGGTTGAAGTTGGAGACTCAAGGCCTCTGGGGATAATGGACCTGTGACTTCACCTTGGGGTGTGGTCAGAGCCGAAAGTGAAGTCTTTGACCTCATGGCCCAACTCCACGTGAAACAGATTCTATCTACATTAGATCTTGACAGCCCTTTATTAACTTGAAATTTTGATATATTTATATAATTTTTTTGGTAATAGATACTACCTCAGTTTAGAATAACTATGCTATGGACAAGGGAACCCTATGGACAGTGAGTGTCAAGCTGTTCATCCACCAATATGGCCTACTTCTCCACAACGACCACATATTTCACAATATTTGACTTTATTTTATCTTTGTATTGCCAATTATTTATTCATCTGTTTTTCAAGTTTTTAAGGTGAAAAACAGATGAATAAAAGTTTTTTTTCTAGTTTTTAAGGTTTTTAAGGCCCCTTTAAAGAAAAGCACCCTGAACCCAAACTTATTGTGCAGTATTTACTCTCTTCTAGTCTTGTTGGCTGTAATCTCACTAGTCAGGATTGTGTCTCTCAATCAGATCTGACTGTGTGTGTCTGTAGGTTGTCTGGCTGTATGGTGACCGAGGAAGGCTGTGGTTATGTGTCTTCAGCTCTGAGTTCAAACCCCTCACACCTGAGAGAGCTGGATCTGAGTAACAATGACCTGCAGGATTCAGGAGTGAAGATTATTTCTGATGGACTGAAAAGCGCAAACTGTCAGCTGCAGATACTGAGGTATTTAAGAACATATGGGAGATTATTTACAGTCTGCCACTCATAATGTCGATGTGTGTTTGTAGATGGTCTGACTGTGTGTGTTTGTAGGTTGTGTGGCTGTATGGTGACAGAGGAAGGCTGTGGTTATGTGTCTTCAGCTCTGAGTTCAAACCCCTCACACCTGAGAGAGCTGGATCTGAGTAACAATGACCTGCAGGATTCAGGAGTCAAGATTATTTCTGATGGACTGAAAAGTACAAACTGTCAGCTGCAGATACTGAGGTATTTAAGAACATATGGGAGATTATTTACAGTCTGCCACTCATAATGTTGATGTGTGTTTGTAGATGGTCTGACTGTGCGTGTCTGCAGGTTGTCTGGCTGTATGGTGACAGAGGAAGGCTGTGATTATGTGTCTTCAGCTCTGAGTTCAAACCCCTCACACCTGAGAGAGCTGGATCTGAGCTACAATCATCCAGGAGAATCAGGAGTCAAGCTACTCTCTGACAAACTGGAGGATCCAAACTGCTTACTGCAGATACTCAAGTATGTGGGACAATAAGAGGCCGGTGTACACCTGGTATTAAGATCTGCCTCAGGTGATCTGACCACAAGTCGGTTACTCTCATTTGGATGTAGAGCTATTCCAGCGTTATGGACGTGACATTTACAGTCAAAACTTGAAATTCTCATAGAATGTATTAATTACCAATATATTGAATAGGGCTGTCAAGTTGTTAAAACTTTTAATCTGATTATTAACATGATGTGGCAATTAATTAATCTAACAATCTTATTAATTAATCGAATTAATTGCAGATTAGTCGCACATCTAGTCATTGTGTAAAGCATCAAATAGACATTACAAAAAGTAGCTTCAGAAAGAAATATGTGATTCAGCATAGAATTTATTACACATACATTTTTGGACGATGAGGTGGAGTAAATGATGACTGAATTTTCATTTTTGGATGAACTATACCTTTAATGTTTTATTTTTTTAATAATATGGAAATATGAAATAATTTTTTTAAAGAAATAATACTCTAAATAAGAAACTAAAACTGCCAGTAGGTGGCGGTAAATGTCTTAATGATTAAGTCATTGAATTTGTCACGTTTCCTAAGCGTGGTGCAGGTAGAAGGCAAGACGAAGAAGATCAACAAGGAAAACTTAAACCAAACTCAGAACAAACCTTAACGAGAACCGACAACAGAAGACTGAAACACAGGCAGATATATACTGGGAGAAAACAAAGAGAACTAATTAGGCAACAGCTGAAAACAATGACTAATCAAATTAGAAACCATGGTGACAAATATATATATCTGGCTTAAATTCTGGACCTTCGGCAGTGAGGACCCCCCCCCCCAGTCCACGGGCACGACATGTTAGAAGATTACATTAGGGTGTACGTCAGATCCGGCCATAGTTGTTGTTATTGCTATTATTTTAATGTTTCTGCTGTTGTTGCATTTATTGAAAACTTAACAACTGATTTTGTAATACATTAAGTAAATAAAATGTGTCTGCAAGTTTTGCAAGGGTTGTTTAAGATTTTGAATGTTAAAATAGGGGTCACCTGGAGAAAAGGTTGAGAAAAACTGCTTTAAGATATTCTGCCGCTGTTATCTGGATGGGTAATCCAGCTCACTATATTATGTAATAATAATGGCCCATTTTTATCTAAATATATTTTTACATCATATGACAGGATTATTTATTATGTCTTATAGGCTATATGATTAATACTATAAATTATAAATTCACAATAACATAAATTATTTAAAAAATCCCTCAATGTGTTTTGCTTCACAGAATATCCACCAGGATGCGCATAAAAAATAACTTTACATTAGATTTTTTATTTTACTTCACATTACGTCATGATTGTGAGAAAACATCCACAATAAAATATAGATTATAAATAGTAATAGACACAAATATTTACAGTACTGTATTATACAGACATTTGAAAATATTTGTAAATCTAAAAGGTTCATCAAAGTTGTCTTAAGACAAGAAGGGGTATTGGACAACGTTTACGAATTTTTTTATATGCTTTGTCATTGCTGTGGTTTCCAGGAGATGAGTGCATGAAGAATATTTAACATTGCTTTTATTAAAACAGCAAAGTGACGTTCTTGCAAGCGCATAACTTTTTTGTACAACTATTAAGATGATTGTGCATGCAATGCGCATTTATATAAGTGCAACAGAGAATTTAGTGTGAGCATAATACACGTGACTCTGCCTGTAAAAACCCAGCAGTATTTTTATTTTATTTTATACACAAAATCATCCTAACATAATGAAAGGCTTAAATAATGCGACTTACCCAGATTTTTAATTCGTACAGATATTTTTTGTGTGATTGTTCTTGTGCAGATATTTCTTGTGAGGTAATGTTGCAGCACAACGCGTAGCATTTATATTTTGGGTGCATCTGATTTGCCATTACATTATTAATAAATATTTTAATTGTCTTAAAATGCATTAAGCATAAAGATTTTTCCACGTTAGTCTCAGAATGTCCGGGGGTGGTTTGAGGTCTTGCCGACAGTTTGTAAATCTTTTAAATATTCATATTCACAAAATCCATATAAAGGGTGATCAACAGTTATGACTTCTAAAATAAAATAAAAATGACCAGATAAGAGGTATCTGATTGACAGTTTGACAGATGTTGTTTTAAAAATGAATTACAACATTATGGGGAAGTTGTATTAAATATTTGGTTAAACATAATACAATTATTTTAATTACGCATTTTGTTCAGTTTTGCTTTTACAAAATGTTCCCTGTTTTTTATATAATTAATTTAACCTGAGATGTGCGTTATATCGCCTTTTGATAATTTTTTATGTTGTCGAATTTTGACACAGTTTCATTGTTTGTTCATAATAATTTGAATCATATTTGTTCATAATAATTTGAATCATAATTATGTCATTTTATTCTAAAAGTAGCAATATTTTAAAGAGATAAAAAGACAGAGAAATGAGAGAAATTACGTTATATGGCCAGATCAATTAATCTATTGCAGAAATACAAGACAAAGTGCATGAGAAAATTTGAAGTATGCAAAAGAACTGTAGGCTAATTGAAGCGGGTTTTATACACGATTCTGCTTTTTTTTAAATTGACAATTTAAAATTTTATTCGCCAACACGTCAACACGTTTTGTGATTGATTTATGGATTTATTACAGAAACTTGTCAGAAGCAAAGACATTGTACTAGCATAGGCGTCGATTTCGGTGGGGACGGTAGGGACGCGTGCCCACCAGATTTCGTCATGAGTCATTTTGTACCCACCACTTTTAACTTCCGTTGACCGTTTTCAGTGGTTGTGAGGAGCAATATGACAGAGAAATTTGGTAATCATTGTCTGACCCAACAAAAAAAAAAATATAATATTCATTTTATTAAATTTTTCGAGTTCGCATTTATGAGGGAAAAAACAACGTGTCAGTTCTCGGTTACGGACGTGAGCGCTCTGAAAGCGGCACTAAAAGACTGCTTTAAAACTTTCACAGAGACCTCAAACAGAACAGCTGCTTTTCTTTACATTGAATTTCGTTTTGTATTAATTATATCTTAATTTGAATCAATGTTTCATGAACCAATTGCCTGGATTTAATAAATAAGAAGTAAATATATCAGACAATCACGACATTGGAGGCGCCGGCGAGTGAACTGGAGTTCGTCTCATAAATGAACCGAAACTCAGCGTATAATGCACATTCACATTCACAGTGTATTTAGACACATTTAGACGCATTCATAATCATTACTTTTACTGGTTCTTTGTGGCAACCTTTATGTGTGCGGTCGTGCGCTTGAGTGCGCTATATAGCCTAGTAAACGCTCATTACTTCATACAAAGCATAAGCCTCTTCCTGGCATGCAATCTAATCTACTAGGCTACAATGTCAGTTGGTTATATCAACATATGTCAAATTAAGTTACGCGATATCAACAAATTAAGTTATAGGCCTAAACATTAATTTGAAATAACTTAAAGCGTATACAGTAGATTTGCTTAAATAGCATTTAAACAAAGAAACTGCAAGGGTAGGAATTAAAACCCCACACGCTGGTGAAAACAGGAAAAAACGGTTTTCTTTTGATTCCCTGAGAGGAGATCGATTAGCATTAGGGGTTGACAAAGAATCGGCAGACCTGGGGGGTGGGTGGTTTGTAATTTCTTGAATTGGAACCAGCTAAAACAAGCATCTAAAACAAAGACTGTGCAGTTAATTAGGCTACATTTGGAAATAACTTCCTTCATGTCGTTTTATTTATACACTGTAAAAAATATATATTTTTAATTTGTAAGTAAAGTTATCATTAAATATGTTTTACAAACAATTGGTTTACAAACTCTTGGAGGTTTGTGATTACCATCATTCAGAAGAGTGGTGCTTGTGTTTAGACTTGTGTTTTACGTGATTAAATCAGGAAGATTACATTGGTTTCTTTTAGGACAGTTTGTCCAAAAAAAAAAAAGCAAAAAATATAGTATATTTATAAGCATCGCTAAACAAAGAGTGATTACGAATTTAAAAAGTAATGACGTTTTTTATGTTTTTATGCACTTTTAGTTTTGTTGCAATTTCACCAAAAGCTTATAATTAGGAAATACACACAACACGCTAAACTTAGGCTATATTCTCTATATCAGGGGTCTCCAAGGGGCTGTTCACATATCATGTCTTTTGCGCTCAAGTTCGTTCAAATGTAGGTGCGCGGCAAGCACGCTCATAATTGAAGCGACGCGCTCATTTTTTCCAGGCGCAGCGAGATGAAAAAAAATCGCAACTTTTCAGAATGCCACAAACAGAATGCAGGTCATATGACAAGAACCAACCAATCAGCTTCAAGGGTGAAGCTCCCTTCAGAGGGCTCCGTAACAACATTGAAAGCTCAGTCAACATGAAGGATGGGGGTGCACCCAAACACTACAGGTGTTTTTCTCTTCTCCGTAAATAAATCTTGTAGCAAATCTACAGTAAGCATTTTTCGGCGGTGGAAATCTTTGTCGTTGTGGAGAGCTCAGTGCATGGTTGCATAGTAACGTTAACGACATGTGCATTGTAAATGTCAGTAATTTATCTTTTTTGACTCATTCTTTTTATAAAAAAAATATTTAAAGGCTGAAATATGTGAGGTTTATCTTTTTATAAAACCTTTTTTGTCAAAACTTGATTTGAACTTGATGCATGTCAGTAGATAACGTTGCAAGACACTCTTTTAAAATCTGGCTATCATTTTTA
>CM040801.1:39747594-39762594 GCA_022829025.1 Squalius cephalus
TGTCCTCCTTAGCTCTCTCCCTTGTGTTCTTTGTCGTCTGTGGTCTCGCAGTGTGGAAATCACCAAACATCTGGTCCAAGGCCGTTTTCTTCTTGGGAGGAACATCATCTAGGAGCAGAACAGAAGAGAAGAGGGGATTTTTAGTCGTGTTGAAAACTTACATCAGTCAATAATATACTACAAAATACGTCACATACAATACTAGACCATAAGAACACATGCATTTTCAAATCAACATACAGTAGCTTTATAACTCTTACAACAGTTCCTAAACTTCCTATCAGAACACAGCACACCTGTCTCTTCCTCTCTGTGGGGCTCCACCTGTGTTAGCTGCCTGCTCCTCATTCATTGTGGCAATCATTATTATAAACCAGAGACTAGCTGTTACATTTCCTTAAACTAGACATCATTTAAGACACAAATAAATAAGAGAGAGAGACAGAGAGAGAGAGAGAGAGAGAGAGTATATTCTTACCTTTTCATCCATCTTCACCAGCTCTGCTGTTAGCTTCATGAATATCATGTCCTTGGTGTCATTGTCATCCAGGAAAGCCAGGTCTCTGAAGCGTGGATCAAGGGCTGAGGCACAGTGGAGAAGGTCTTGGAGATGTGTGTAGCGACCGTCAAAGTCCTGCCTGAATCGTTCCTTCATCAGGGAAATTACTGGTAGATCACTATCATCTGTCTGGAAATATCTCTTTAATGTGGCCTGGATTGGGGAGATCATTGAGACTGTGGGTTTTGTTCCTCACTGAGGAGTGTGGTTGCCACTTTCAGAGGAGACATCAGTTTGATGACCTCTTGGATTATTGTGATGTCTTCCTCTGTCAGGCTGGCCATGCATTCACCCCTCTTCATCTTCTTTGACAGCAGGGTGTTCAACACAGCAGGGCTGCTCCCAAGAACGCTCCAACATGTCCAGTGAACTGCTCCATCTTGTGGAAACATCATGGATGAGCTTGTGGTTTGGCAGATGTAACTGGGCCTGCATTTCACGTAGAACTTCAGTTGCTTTTGGGCTTCTGTGAAAATTTTTTACCACCTTCCTCACTTTCTGCTAAAGCTCTGACGCCCTGTCCAGTTTGAGGGAGTTCTGCAGTAAAACTGCTAGATGATTCCCTGTGTGAGCTTCATTGAACACTCGAGTCTGTATAACGTGGTTCTGCAAAACCCACTCATCATCAATATAGTGTGCTGTGAGTTACATATGAGTCTGTGGCACGAGACGTCCAGCCATCAACCGTAATTGCAACTCTATGGGCATTGTTTAATGACTCGGCTATCTCTCGTCTAACTTTGTCATACGGGCTTCCGGTTTCGCCATGTAGTGGAGAGACGCGTGGTGTTAGTGCTCCGACTTAAATTTCATATTTATTCCTCTTAACACTACATTTGGGGCTTTTTCGCTCTTTTCGTGCTACTGTTGGTCTTGGTTAACGTTATCTGTTCCTGATGAGTAAAGGTACGCGAGCTGGTGGGAAAATCAACCCTCAAACCAAGGCGCCTAATTCTGGGCAGGAAAGCGGCGAGATGTCGGACGACGCCTCAAACCCGCTAACGACTGACACACTGGTGAGCAAACTTGATAAACAGCTTTCATTTCATCTACAGTATATGGAGCTACAACACATTCAACCAGGAGATGTGCCGAAACGTAATGCCTGTAAATGAGAATGAAACTATGTGAGGGTGAGGACATTTGTGGGTGTACTGTCCCTTTAAACTAAACTCTAGGATCCTGATCTCCTCGATCCATGTTACAAAGCTGAAACCACTCTCATTTCATGAGTTTTAATGCGTTCTTCAAAAGCTGAACATTGTATTGAAGAATATTGTGTATGAACAATAGTACTTACCTCTGTATTAACCGAAAGAGCGAGACTCAACACTGCAGTGTGGAGCAACTGTACACACACGCTGAAGAGATGAAACACATGTTCAACACTGCACAGATCTACACAGAGATCTGCGTTTCTCAATGCGTCCCCTTTCTGAACTTCCCGCTCGACACAACTAATGTCCAAATGCTCCTGATTACATTTAAATGCAATGCTTGTATTTCCCATTAAAAGCAAATCAAATATTGAAATGAGACTTTTGTTTGTTGACACTTGTTTTAACTACATCCTCTTCACTGAATCAGTATTAAAGTCTTGGCTAACTCTAATAATTCTGCCAGTCATAACTGGTGAAGTCCTTGATGAAGCTGCTCGATCCTCACTGTTACGGCTCTGCTGAAACTCGGCTCTGCATTCTGTGTTCTCTGGATTTATCCACAGACACCATTTTATGAATGTTTATGGCTTCATCAATAGTTCCTCTGGATGATCCAGGGTTGATCAGCCTCAGCTTGGTTCTCCAGGGTGAGAATATAGAGAGAAGTGCAGAAGACAGCAGGGCAGATGTGGAGTCATTCTGAGGTGAACTGACGGAGGACCAGCTTTACTTCTACGCAGAGCATCCGTGTTTTCCATGTCAGGATGGAATCTCCTAAAACACAAATGTGAAAGCTTGACCTTATAGGGCCGAATGATCTCTCAGAGCCGAATCAGGAACTGTTGCACTAAATCCACTAGTGTGAGTGTGAACACTGAATGCCAGCCTCACCCATCATGATGACTCCTGGTGTAGTGGAGAGCCGGCTGAGCTTCAGCATCTGCATGGGTACTGGTGTCCTGATCTCCATGGGTACTGGTGTCCTGATCTGCATGGGTACTGGTGTCCTGATCTGCATGGGTACTGGTGTCCTGATCTGCATGGGTACTGGTGTCCTGATCTGCATGGGTACTGGTGTCCTGATCTGCATGGGTACTGGTGTCCTGATGCAGAAGAGCAGACAGAAGCAGTGCTCATGTGGGAGACCGCAGTACATCTTTACACATCTGAACATATATATTCATCAGCCATTATATGAATCCAGGAAAATGATTACATCAGCAAGAAGGAAAATGGCCTCATCTTCCTCTCTAGAGAAGGTCATCATCAGCAATCTGACAGCGATTGTGGAGTCCATGTTTTCTCCTTGGAGACGTTCAGTGTCGGCAAGAACTTGCGCCCATTTCTGGCGAGCGAAGCTTTTGGGAAACGCAGCCCTGATTGGTTCAGCATCGCCTCCACCACCCCCCCGTCCAGCTCCACAGACCTGGTGAAAGAGGAGACAGGAGAAGATCAGAGCAAACAGAGGAAACAGGGATTCACTGCTGGAGAGAATTGGTCATCAGACGTGAATGTGTCAAATAAAGCAAAAAACACATTTAAATAAGTTTTTTTATCAGTTAATTAGTCATTTATCATAATATATACAATACATTAGTATATGTAAAGCAATCACAGAATCCTTCCAGTGCACTGAAACCTTCGCTTCCTAAAAACTCCCACAATGCACTGTGAAAACCGTATTCCCTTAACAGAACATCTGAAGCACGAAACTTAAATCACGTGATCCAGCTCAGGACACATAATGACACGCGACAGATGTTTTAAAATACAGATTATTATTTTATTATATTTCAACAGAAACACACATCACTAATGAACATAATCTAATTAACATTTATAATGTATTTACGGCTGAAGTGTTAGATGTAATGAAATGTTATGTATATTTAACAAGCAAAGTATTGATCATAATGTGCTTTATATGACAGTACAAGTAATGTGAGAAAGATATGAGCTGTTGTTCATAAACACCAGTGCTGATGTTGTACATTGAGGACGTTGTGACGTCGCTGGAAACAGAGTCATCAGTGTCCCGATGTGAGCTTTACTGTCCTTACTGTCCTTACCATGTTCACCATACACTAGCCCCGTTTACATGTAGCAGTGTATTCCGATTATAACCAGTTTAAAAGTCCAATCAGAATGAAAATGCTCCATGTCAACACCTCGATCAGATTAAACTGCTCAAACCGATTGAAATTTCAGTCGGATTGAAGGGGGTGGAATAAACCTTTTCATGAACCGATCAAACGAAAGATTACACCATGTAAACGAGCTGATCCGATTACTTTGAGTGTACGTCTTTCTGCGCATGCCTGGTTTTGCGCCAGATAATTCTGTCAGCTAACATTACGCCTTCTGTTTGTGATCCTTTGTGGATTCTGATCACCGTATAAGGTAAGAATATTTATACCCGATGCAAAAAACTATGCGCGCTGACCAGTAGGCTACCATATAAACATGGTAAATATGAACGCTTGAAGAAATCAGACAAATCATTATCTTAATCCTGTTTTTATTTTATCTCTTTATAGGCTACTGGACTATCCTCTTTTAAATATAACTGTATCCTTCAGGGAGAGAGTGCTAAAGCTCCTCAGGTCAAATTTCTGGTGGCATATTTGTAGAAATTATCATTCTTTCTAAATGTGATGTAAATGTCCTGTAACTACCAAATAAACAGAAACAGACGCGACTGAATTGTGTGTCCTCTTTCTTTTGTGAACGTTCACAAACGTCATAAACGGTAAACCACTTTATTTATGTGTGACTAATGTGCAATTTTGACACAAATTAATTCATCATGATCAATGTATCGCTTTTTATTTTAAACGTGGTATAACATGTATTCTTGGGTTTTAAATATTCAATTAAACAACAAAAATGGCAGCAAATTGTCGCTCTTGTTTTGCGATCAGGCTGTTTCCAGTGATTTCTTTCCAGGGCCGCGGGAAGATGTTTTAGGTTGGGGGTGTCACCACTTTTGAATAAGAAACAATATCAAGACTATAAAACTCGTCAAAAAACGCGCGCACACTCCAACCACCTGACTGCACATTACATTTTTGACTTTATTGATTCTGCTTTTATTCGTAATGCAATGGACCGGTCAATGGGACATAAATGAATCCTTACAGGATGGGACTTTATGGGACATTTGCACAAAAAAAAAAAAAAAAAAAAAAAAAACTTACCGTAGCCTATTTTATAAGTCGCTCCGGAGACGCATATCAGTCAAAAAATGCGCCACGAGGAAGAAAAAAACATATATAGCCTAAGTCGCACTGGACTAAGTTTCATTTTTTTAAGAAATTTATTTCACAAAAAAAAAAAAAAGTTACAGACAGTTCTCCGTTACGGACGTGAGCGCTCTAAAATAAGCGGCACTAAAAGAATGTTTTAAAACTTTCAAAGAGACCTCAAACTGAAAGCACAAAGCCTGTCTTTAAATTTAATTTCGTTTTGTATTAATTGTATCTTAATTTTAATCGATGTTTCATCAACAAATTGTATTGATTTAATAAGAAGTAGGCTAAATAGGCTATTAGAAAATAGATAATCAGGACACGGAGGCGCTGGCGAACCTGGAGCTTGTCTCATAAATGAACCGAAACTCAGCGTAGGCCTATAAGGTAGCCTATGGCCTCAAAGACCTCAGACATATAGATAGCTTGAAATGTCTACTTTTAAGCTGAACAATTCAAAACGAAAGAGAGCAGACTGCGCAGCTTATGTAATTCGTATGAAATGTGCATTTCTCTCTGATGGCGCTGCGAAGATCTCGAGTCGTCAACTTCATCTGTCTAGCCGACACTGACATAAAAATAACTGTTTTATTAGTAAACAATTAAAATGTCTCCTGCTATATTTTACATATTGCCTGTTCCTTAAAAACACTGACAGTGGGGTTTTTTTTTTTTTTTTGAGCAGCTGCGGACAAATTCTTTCGACACACACACACATTATTAACACTCTGCGCTTATGTTTTAAAAAGATAATTTAACATATAAATAACAATTTTTAAATAGCCCACTTAAAGTGTTTATTACAAATGACTAAATGCTAAAAATTTATATATTTGAATGAACAAACATATGCGTTGCATTTACAATTCTGTGAAAACAGCACCCCCACTTCCCGCGGCCCTGTTTATTTCTGATTAGTTTTCTGATAAAACTTCAATTTTATTGGTGAAATGATGGGTTCGTGTGACGTTGTTCCAGAGAGGCGTGTTACGGGCGTGTTTTAGTGAAGCGCTGTGGAGCTTCTGGCCCGACAGTAGAAACGCAGCAGGGTCCGTGTACGTTTTGATAGTTTGTTTTTTAGTTTGAACCACAAAACAAAATAACGAGAAACCACCTGTTTTTCGTTTGTCGTTTCAAACCAAAAACAAATAAACGGTAAAAAAAAGAGCCGTTCTCCCGTTTTTGGTTCTGAATCCAAAAACGAAAAATGACAAAACCAAAATCAAATAACGGTCCGATTTTGGTTTTTTGAAATTCCTTTTTCCATTTTTCCGTTTGAAGATCTACATTAAAATATAGACAGGTTGGTCTGCAGCAGGAGATTAAAACTGCTCAGAAGATCACTGGTAGGCTACCCATCCCCGGAGCATCAGTGATGTCAGTGAGGTGAGGTGCCTACGCAGAGCCAAAAGGATACTAAAGGACAGTACCCACAGAGCCACAGCCTGTTCATCCTGCTGCCTTCTGGGAAGAGATATAGAAGTTTCTGCTGCCGCACCACCAGACTGCAGAGCAACTTTTCCCCCCAAGCTATCAGACTCTTAAACTATAGTTCATCCTCAGCACGACTGATTATAGTTTATTTCTGTTTACCATTTTTATAATTGCTTCTATATTAGCCTAATAATGTCTGCTATGTACCAGAAGGGAGTTACAAACTCAATTTATACTTTATACTATTATATTATATTGTGACAAAATATACCCACCTACCTTAAAGAAGAATAAAGTGAATGTTTTGGAAAGGCAGAGTCAAAAGTTATGACCTTAAAATGATTGAAATGTTGTGGAAAGATGAGGAAGCAAGCAGCTCATGTGAGGAAACCCACCAACATCCAAGAGTTGAAGCTGTGTACAATAAGCAGAACTGTTCAAACGTTACTGGAAACGTTTTGTTGCAGTTATTGCTGATGTAATCAGCGTTAACAGACTGTTTTTATTAATGTAATTATGTTTTGGGGTTTTCTTTTGAGGACCTTGTGAAATGTTCTTACCTTAGGGCTTAACAAAAGTTCTGCAGCCATTGATTGTACATGCAATGCCTTTGAAAGCATGGATGTGCTATATAAAGTTTTAAGACTTGTATGGATTCTCTTCACTTGCATGACACAATCTGAGTTTTGTATGTTATACAAACTGGAATGTGTATAGAGAAGAAAGATTCACACAGTATATAGCACACAGGTAAATCATTCTTTTGGCCAGATGGCCTACATTAGGATTAGGACATGTCTGATGTGAGTTTGTTGTCTGAGTGAAGAAGCTGATAGCAGTGTTATAATCAGGTTAAAACAGAAGCAGGTTTAACTCTGGGCTGGGTGAATGATGATGATGATGATGATGATGATGATGATGATGATGATGATGATGATGATGATAACTAGGCAAATAAAATCAAAAACAAAATAAAATGAACAACAATAAATACATCTGTATCAGTAATCTTGATTTAAAACAGTTACCAAAGACACCATACAGTCAGTCATTTAAATACTGCCACCTGCTGGTAGAAAGGGGGAACAGTTATCCATTACGGTGGAAACCACATTAAATATAAATTTAATTATATAATATAGCGCTAACAGTAACAACTCTGCACACACAATAAGTTCTTAGGTTAACCTATATTACCAACTGTTTTGAGCCAAACAATGTGCTCATTAAACGTGACTGGTGATGTCTGGATAGGCACGATATTAAATAGCTATAATAAACTACTGCTGCTAACATATTTATTCCGGTCCAGGTTTATATAAGCCTATTTATTAATTGATTTTTCTTCTAACGTTACTCTGGTATAACGTTAGTGCTGCATATTATGACCGTTCTAAAAGCTTGGCTTTTATTTTGATAGGCCATATTTACTGTTACTTCCGGGTCACGTGGCCAACCTGTCTATATTTTAATGTAGATCTTCAAACGGAAAAATGGAAAAAGGAATTTCCAAAAACCAAAATCGGACCGTTATTTGATTTTGGTTTTGTCATTTTTCGTTTTTGGATTCAGAACCAAAAACGGGAGAACGGCTCTTTTTTTTACCGTTTATTTGTTTTTGGTTTGAAACGACAAACGAAAAACAGGTGGTTTCTCGTTATTTTGTTTTGTGGTTCAAACTAAAAAACAAACTATCAAAACGTACACGGACCCAGCAGATTTAGGGCACGGTGCGAACGTGACCCGAGGCTATTAGCCTGCAAAGCCCGTTTAAAGCCCTGGCTCGTACTGGCCCGACATTGGAAACGCGGTTAATGCCTAACGTAGGCTACAACTAACGCGACGATTAAGTGATGCACCATCTTGACAGGATTGAAAACGTGGGATGAGCTTCGATCGGCAGACAAGCTGTGTGCGCATGTCACAAAATGATTTCGATTGGAAGCGTCAGCACATGTAAACACCTGATCGGTTTAGATAACATCCCATGTAAACAGTCAACCGGAATCCGTCAATCACAACGATCTCAATCAGAATAGCTAAAAAGTGTGCATGTAAACGGGGCTATTGTCTTTTCTGACCTGTAGTTAGAGGAAAACCAACAACAAAAAATCCATCATATGTAATAATAATAATAATAAATTGTATTTATAATGCACTTTTCATTTGCAAACAAATCCCAAAGTGCTACATATTTAAAAAATAAAAAATAAAAAAAAGTTCCTTTGGGATTAAAATAGCCCCACATCATCACATAGCCTTCATCATACCTAGAGATTGGCATGGGGTACTTTCCATAAGATCATCTCTCAATGCAAATCAAACTAGCTATTAGGCTAACTGAAATAAAACCATGCAATCTCTAGGTATGGTGAAGGCTATGTGATGATGTGGGGCTATTTTAATGCCAAAGGCCAAGGGAACTTTATCAGGATGCATAGTATCCTAAAATAATAATAATAAAAAAATACTTAAAAATAAAAATCTGCCTGCCTCTATGGGAATTTAACATAGGGGTGTCCAGACTTATGCACCATGTATTTTAAGGAAGAACATTTATTTATTTACGATACATTATTCATTCACAAAGAAAATTGGTGTCCTTAAAGGTTGGATTTTTCCTATTTTTTTAAATTAAGGCATTAAGTTCAATTTCCAAAATACCGGTATGATTTTATATTCCTCTTTTTAGTCAACTTTAGCATGGGTGCCTAAACTTATGCATTGCACTGTAGGTGTTTTAAGATATTTCTTCATACTTGTATAATTTTAGTAAAAATATATATACAACTTCATTTAAAAAGTAGCCATTCTAAGATGTTTCTTTGATTCTTGTGCATTTAAAAAAAAAAAAAATTATTCAAGTTAATTTAAAAACTGGTGTTTTAGGATATTTCTTAACTTGTGCAATGTTATATTTCTCATGTTCAAATGTATTTAAAAGTCTGTCTTTTAAGGTGTTTCTTTATACCTGTGCAATGTGCACTTTTCTTTAATTCAAATTTATTTTTTAGATGCAAGTTTATAATGGTCATATTAGACATTCTCTGCTTTAACGCGAAACAGGAAACTCATGAATATGTAAGCCCCGCCCACAGAACATCGGTAAACGTGACGTATTGTTGTGTCGGACTCTGATTGGCTATTGAGCGACATGAAGGCTTATGATTGGCTTAGCGGAAAATTTGAAAACATTTCGTTGTTGCCAAAATGCAGTTAGCAGAGCGGTGCTAGTTAACGGGGTTATTAGCGATTGATATCTTTATTAATATGTTTTAAATGAGTCTCGTCTAGCCGTAAACATCTTCCCTCGGACTTTTTGTGTTCAACAAGAAGAAACGATGGACATTAATTCTTATTTCCAGTAAGTAGCGTCATGATAATGATTCAGGTTCCCTTCAGTTCGTTTGTTGTTGTTTTTTCTCCGTATGATTTCTTCCAGTATCATCATCATGTTTGCTCTATAGACACATCTGTGTGTCTCCCTCTCTGTGCTTGGCGTGTTTCTAACACAGTTTGCACTCGTGCTAAGCTAAGAGCTAGTTAAGCTAACTTATGACAGCCTTTGAATCCGTGGCTGCTTCTCATAGTGTTCAACTGTTTACTGTGACGATTAATAACACGAGAGAAGATTAATAACACGAGAGAAGATTAATTAACGTTACACGAGAAAATATTATTAACACGAGAGAATATTAATTACACGAGAGAAATGCAGCTCTGACTTTGTGAAACGTCATCATCTTGTGTGATTTGTCACTAATGTTTATCAGTTGATGTTCACTAATCTTCATCATCATTGGTGTGATTGTCATTTGTCACTAATAGTCCAGTCATTTTATGAAAAAGGGGTCAACCTTGAACAAATTGCAACAGAAGCAAACTCAACTGATTTTGTATCCTCAATATGTCCTGAGAAAGGAAAAAAAGTCCCGAAGAATCCCATTAGGGGAAAGTTTCGAAATTTTTACCCTATTCACGTAAGAAAGATAATGAATAGGCTATATTTGGGTCTTTTTCGAAAGTTTCCCCTAATGGGATTCTTCTGGGCTTTTTCCCCTTACTCAGGACATATTGAGGATAAAAATCAGTTGAGTTTGCTTCTGTTGCAATTTGTTCACGGTTGACCCCCATTTTGGCTTAAAATGACTGGACTATAATGTTTATCAGTTGATGTTAACTGATCTTCTTCATCATCATCATCGGTGTGATTGTCAGTGATGTGTGTGTGTTGATGTTCACTGATCTTCATCTTCTTCAGGGCCTTTGAGCTGAGCGTGCGCAGTTATGCTGGCGATGACCCGTTGGACCCCTGGGATAAGTAAGAACATCTCTAATGTCTTCATTATAGTGATGATGAGATGATCTGTGCCTCACTCATGTCTGGTCCGGCAGGTTCGTGCAGTTCCTGGAGAGCAAGCTGTCTCTGGAGGAGAGGAAGGGTTTGTCTGTGGTGCTGGAGCGCATCGTTCACACCTTCCTCCCGGACGAGCGGTACCACAACGACCCGCGCTACGTCACACACTGCGTCAGATGTGTAGGTCCAGCTCGCTCTCTCTCGGTCAGACTCCGGGTCAGATCTGTGAGATGAACACACACTCTCTCGGTCAGATCTGTGAGATGAACACACACTCTCTCGGTCAGATCTGTGAGATGAACACACACTCTCTCGGTCAGACTCCGGGTCAGATCTGTGAGATGAACACACTCCTCTCTCTGTGCAGGCCAGTCTCCACAGCGACCCGATGGAGGTGTACAGCTATCTCCTCGGCCGCGGCGTGGGCACACAGACGGCGGCGCTGTACCTGGACTGGGCGCGTCAGTGTGAGGAGCGAGGTCAGCTGACCCAGGCGGAGCAGGTGTACCAGAGAGCGCTGGAGAACAGGGCCGAGCCGCAGGACAGTGTGTTACAGCAGCTCAGGTGAGACACACTCATATTACAGTATTATATACAGGTGAGAGACACTGAGACTCAGACATTCTGCCTGTACTGTAACTAAATTATCACAATTTAACACTAAATATGTGTGTTCAACACCGATGAGTAGGGATGGGTATCGTTAAGGTTTTAACGGTATTACTACTCTTACCGATACTCCTTATCGATCCGGTACTTTAACGGTATTCTTATCGGTTCTTTTTGTTATATTAAAAAAAGGAAAAAATCATTTAGAACATAATTAATATTGCTTTATATTTTGAAATGTAAAATAAATATCTATAGCAAAAGAAAAAGCAATGCTTTAACAAAACAAATAAAATATGTATGTTATGCAGAAGGGTGCAGGCTTTTGTGTTTTATATATTTATATTAAGACATAGGACACCAAAAACAAAGTACAAACACATGGTCAAACAAAAAAAAGTATACAATAAAACAAATATACAAATTATATACCCAGTGCTTTAATTTCAGTAATGTCTGACATTACTGTTCAAGAGTAATATGGGCTAAAAAGACATCTAATAAAGTCAGATATAAAATAACACTGCATAGTTTATCATAGATAGATTAAAGCTTATAAAAGCCAAAATTATTCATTCAAGAGCTGCGACTGATTTTCAGCAGGTTTATTAGACTACTGCCTCTTTAAGACCAAATATTACGCCTCATATTTTCTACCAACTATTTACGCCCATTTAAGACATAAACTGTATTTAAGTGAATAAACTGTTTAAGTGAATCTCCAAGACGGCCATTTTGACATATTTTTGTGTTTATTTGATCGTTTAGATCCGCACGAAGCCCAAAATATATGTTGCTTGTCTCGTTGCGGTGTGTTTCGGAGCGCGCGCCGCATTTAGAACAGCGTCTATTGCTCAATTTTGGTACTTTTAATAGCCTTTTATTATCAAACGCGTCCCGCAGTTTAGCAACAGTATAGACCACATTTTACAACAATCACCGATCGTGCAGATTCTGACGTTACGTTTGGGATTTAGGGAGAAATGACAGCGCACCGCTGTGAAGGGAAGTTGGGCTAAACAGAATGAATGCGGCTTTAGTTTTTAATGGTTATACCTCAAATATCTTTGTTATAATCATTGGAAGCCACAATCTAAATCTAAAATAAAATTAGTTTAATATCAAAGATCTAAAGTTTAGCCTAACCGTTTGAATGTTTAGTTCTCTCCTCATCGTCACTCATTAAGCAGGGCTGTTGTTAAAGATCTCTCTCTCTCTCTCTCTCTCTCTCTCTCTCTCTCTCTCTCTCTCTCTCTCTTTAGCAAAAATGCATCACAGTCAAATGGTTACATATTATTATATATAGAAGTGGCTGGCGAGATTAAATTAGCAAGATAATAATTTCTTAATCACTTACTTAATTTCTCCAGTACCGACAGCAGAACCGATAACGTCCGAGCTTATCGATCCAGCGGTATTTAAAAATTCAGCACCGGGGCTCGTTTAATACCGGGTTTCGGTACCCATCCCTACCGATGAGTGGAGCTGAAGCTTCAAAATCCACGTCTCAGAAACATTAATGCGTAGAGGCGTATAAATGCAGACAGGAATAACACTCACAGGAGAGTTTACAGTCTGTGTTTTATAGTTCTTCAGATAACCTACACATACTGTGCTTTACCTGAGAACATCTAAACTAACTGTTTTCATGCTAATCACAAATGCCAATTAGAGTCGTCATGAAATCAAAATTGCCCCCGTTTACTTCTGCTAGCGCTCATTACTCGTCCTGTGGGAATAATGAACATGTGCAAGTTAATGCACAGAAAAAATACATTGTGATGGGAAACTTTAATCAGAATCTGAAAATGTTAGACCAGTTCACTCCGTGCACGATATGGCGACCGTTGGCGTTCGACCGCGAGTGTGTGGGCCAGTGCTTCCGGTGAGACCGCGAGTGTGTGGGCCAGTACCTCCGGTGATCTGACAGCGAGAGACGACAGCGACTGAGTTCCATTACCACAGAGATATTAGGATTTTAGGATTCAAGAGAGGGACTTGCCTTTCAGAGGGTGACAGCCTCAGCACTTCATCACTGTGTACCGTTTCGGCACGTTACAATAAAGAAGTCAGCGTTCATGCATTCCCCGCTGACGCCGCGGTACGGTCTGAGTGGATGCAGGAGATCCGGAGGGAGGACTTCAACCCGACCACATTTTTAAATGCATATAATTTTCAGTATTTCACCTGTGCGTTTCTATACTTTCTACTACTGCATTTATTCTGTGCAAGTAAAGATCATAAATCATCATCTGTCTGGTGTTTATTAGCAGCTATACAGTATTCTACTACGTGTAAAATATACACAAACTTAACTCTATTAAATTGTTTGTGGTATCTACAGTTAAAAATGTAAATCTAAAATATGTGATAATATTGATCGAGCAATTGATGCAAGTAAAAATATTTGCGCAGAATTGAGAAAATAGTATTTATGGAGATAAATTGAAGCCTATCTCGGGGCAAACGTGTGAATTTTGTTCATTTTATGCAAACAACTCTAATAGTAGTTGTAACTCTATATTTACAGTAGGCATAACTGTATGCAGCATGAGTCAAACACAATCTTCTGTTCGTGAATTAATCATTAATCATTCATTAATCTGACTATGCATCCGTGCATTTAATTGCCATTGGCTCGTGTGATAGTAATATGGATCTTAGTAGTATTTTAAGTGATAATTGATTCCAGAAACAAACAACTATAAGAGATAATTTTCGGTTTTCTCCGAGAAAATCAACAAGATTGTTTCTGTGGTCATTAAAGTTTCCTGAGTCAGTGCAGCAGCCGTGATGATGTCAGATCCTCCACTCACTCACACACTCTCTGATGTGTTCACAGGCTCTTCCAGTCTCGGAGGAACACTCCAGCAGCAGCGTCAGGTGCAGCACTCTTCCTCACTCCTCTTCATCACTCTTCTTCATCACTCTTCCTCCTCTTCATCACTCTGTGTACTGTGATCATCACTCTTCCTCCTCTTCATCAGCACTCTTCTTCCTCCTCTTCATCCCTCAGATCACGTGCGGCAGCCGCTGCAGAACTCACAGCTGGTCAATCAGAACCCCCGGCAGAGAGAAGCCGTTCAGCCGCAGAGCAAGGTACGGTCCACACCTGTGTTCATGAGCATCAGAGGAAGAGCCGGTCATGTGATCGTGTCCTCAAGCCTGAACACGAGGAGACTCCTGAGGCGTGGGGAAGATGCTAGCTAAAGACAACAACATGATCTCTGAGTCGGATGCCTTCAGAGCTCTTCAGATGTGCAGCTCGAGTCACATGGGCGTACTTTATGAGGCTTTAGTTTTGCATCCTTTTTTAAAGCTTTTGAATATAGCGTCCGCAGTTCATTACTGATGTCAATCAAGCTTCAATCAATCACTTTCACACAACAGAATCATAGTGGATCCAGTGTTCATATAGACTCATGCTTCAGCTCTTCTGAAGTCACATGATGCTCTGTGTGAGAATCAGACCCATATTCATGTTATTTACTGAGTATCTTGTAGTCTAGCTCTGCTTGACACGATCGTGAGAAAAGCAGCAATGCTCGATTGATTCATGAGTAAATAATTCTTCTGATTTTTTTTTTTTTTTTTTAATGAGTTGATCCTGTTCATCAGTGAACAGAAACCTGT